>ML818631.1:21647-38568 GCA_009831015.1 Picea engelmannii | reverse complement strand
TTCTTCTTTTTTATGTTTTTTTTTTTTCAATAATAAAAGACTTTTAGGTCATGGTTTAAAAAATATTGTAATTTTAAGCATGAAAAAAAGAGAGGGTTGTTAGTGGTAACACGTCTTTCTAACATGAGGGTTGATTTTAAATATTTAGTTTTAAGGATACAAGTTATCAATACCACGGGTCTTATAGAAGTAGCAATTTTTGCCTTGAAAAAATGGGTGATTTGCTACTGAGAGCACCACTTTTCAATTATGGGCTTGATTTGAAGCTTTTTGTTGTAACAGTGAAAGTTGTGAAGGCCATCCTTTCAAAAAAGTTGTCATTTTGACCCCCCCAAAAAAGGGTGTTGTTGTTTGTGCCATTTTTCGATTCGGGAGTTGATTTTAAGATTTTTGTTGGCAACATTACAAGATTGTTAAGGTCATGGTTGCAACAGGTGCTAATTTACACCCCGAAAAAAAAAATGTGCTACCAGTAGAACCACTTTTCAATTCATAGGTTGATTTTGGTGTTTTTGACCAAAAACATGGGATTTTAGAGCTAGAGCTCTTGTTTTGAGGTCTCGTCAAGTTGGTAACACAACATATCCCACACAAAAAATAGGTGGAGGTTGAGCAACGAGGCATGCTCACCTTGTAACCAATCAACAATTGTATTAGTAGGTGACACCACCCACTTTTCACTACCCCACTAGTGCAGAGATTATGATATATTGGGGCGTATATGATGTTGTGGACTAATGCCCACACCCAATCTAAGATAGCATAGAGATATTTTATAGTAGTACTAGTTGTTCCAAGATGTCACTAGATAGGTACATCTCATTGTCGTTTCAAACACATGCACCCACACAACACATCCCATAAAAAGGAGGTGAAGGTTGAGCATTAAGGAAGGATACTTACTTAAGGGAACTCGTTGGTTACTTCATTTGAGCATCCATTATAACAAGGACAAGTCCATATAATACACAAATAATATAATAATAATAATTATTATTATTATTATTATTATTAACTGACTTATTCTTTGAGATACAATTAAAGTGTATATAAATACATGTAGGGGGTGGTAAGTCATATCGTTAGCAAAGGGCATGACTTATTATTATTACATATTAATGACTAATCACACAATAATTGTCCTATGATCTCTATTACATGATATTTATTTATTATATTAAGATAATAGATCTAATATAGCCTGGGTATATTACACTCACCTTCCACCCAATCAACCATTGTGTTTATGGGACAGACCACTCCCTTGCCACTATTACAATTGGCTTAAGAATCATGGCGTGTTGAGACTTATATGATGTCGCAGACCAACCCTTGTAACTAATGTGGGGCAACATGCAAGAGGAAAGGATATTTTAAAGTTATGGAAGCTATTCCAATACACCATAAGATAAGTGTATCCAATTGTTGTTTCACACACATGCCCTCGCACAACACATCCTTGAGAGAAGGAGGGGGGGGGGGGCAAGCAAGCAATCATACTCACTTGGCAACTAATCAACCATTTTGTTAGTAGGAGTTAACACTCCCTTGTGGCTAACCCCATCGGAATAAGGGTCATGGTATGTTTGGACTTATATATTGTCATAGATCAATCCTCACAATGAATGTGAGATAACACATGACAAGAGGGGAGGAGATTTTAGAGTCATAGAAGCTATTCAAAGTTGCCATGATATAGGCACATTTGGCTATTGTTTCACACACATGCACCCATGCAACACTTCCCACATAGAAGGAGTGAAGTTGAGAAAGCAAGCATACTCATTGGACAACCAATCAATCATTATGTTAGTAAAAAACATCACTCCTTTGTGGCTATCCCCATTTCCATAAAGATCACGGTATGTTGGTATCGATATGTTGCAAACTAGCACTCGTAACCAATGTGGCATAACACATGAGAGGAGAGGAGATTTTGCAATCACATAAGTTATTCCAAGACACCACAAGATAGGCATATCCTATTGTTGTTTCACACACACATGCCCACCCAACACATCCCACAGAGAAGGAGGGGGACATCAAGCAAGAAAGCATCCTCACCCTACAACTAATCAACCATTATATTACTAGGAGATCTCAATCGACCCTTGTTGTTGCCCTCATTTTTCATAAGAATTCATGGTATGTTGGAACTCATATGTTCTTGTAAACCTATATTTGCAATCAATGTGAGCTAACACAACCAAAAGGAGATTTTAGAGTCATAGCATATGTTGGCCTCCCATTTTGTCATGATCAATTGCCCCTTTTTCCACTATCATCCTACCTTTATACCTGGAACCTACACATATTATCATAGATTTCTACATTTCCAAGACCAAAACCATTCAACAAGCATCTAGAGGTAAATGTTGCTTATTTCTTTCATTTCCCAAGTCTTTAATAGATTGAAATGAATTTTTAGGCTAAGCTTACCAATGATGAATTGTTTAGTTCAGTTCTTGTACCGTTAGTTCACTTTTGGTACCCGAGCTTATAGATTGGCATATACGCCTTTCCAAATGAAAAACAACCACATGGGTTTTGAAGGCTGAGGTGTCAGTATGGTTATGTGTTCCTTGGTTCGTGCCCAGATCTCTTTGGGCGAGCAAGCTTCGATCAACTGTGGTCAATGCCTCATTATGCATAGGTCAATAACGAGATCATCCACAATAATAGATATAATATTCGTATGCATTCTATGTCATACAAATAGTATACAAAATCAAAGGGTCGATCTTATCGTTGTTTCTGGTTCCAATATTTCCTAAGTTTGTCAGGAGGTTAGATTTGATTGTTATGCATAATTAATTGAACCATTGTTCTTGATGTTCTAGTTCACGGGAGAATAAGGGATCATGTTTATCTCCTTGATGTCTTTTTCCTTTATATATGTCTATCTTGCAATGTATTGAGTTATCCAAAGAACCGATATCATAAAAGACTATGTTATTTGTTGATAATTCTTGTTACAATGAGACCTATATGAACTAATGATATTATTGTAGATTCAACAATTGTTTCTTAATACAAAGTGAAATTGTGGATAATGGTGTCTTTGTGATCGAGTGATTGTAAGTAGTTAGCTCACTGACCATTTGAGGGAACCACCAATCTCGAACGTGGTGCTCACTGTATTTTTACTTAACTTGTTTAATTAATGTGTGGATTGTAGCTAATCTTAATTGGATTGTTCTGTACTTTATCATTTGTCATAATCATTTTACTAGTTATGGAACCTGTAGCATGCTTAACATTATTATAAACAACAAGAAATGTTGATCTTTTTGCATTTGCATTTCTTAGATTTGTTTAATAACTTATTTACAACTCTTAGTTTCCATTGCTTCTTATCCTTTGTTTGCATAACTGTAATTTGTTAACCATGATCTTTTGGAACCCTGTATCACTAGTTATTAATGGTACATGAACACTTAACTCCTAGGTGAAAGATTGCACTTCGAGCCATTAATGATTTCAGATCCACAAGACTGATAATTGGTTTTAGTTTGATTTTAATTATTTTGTCTTTATTAATTAGAGATGTTCATGGATGGATGGATAACAAGATCTTATTTGAGTTATGTTTACACGTAGATGAATCATCTGGATGTAAGGTATAGTGATACCGTAAGATTCGTTATACTTTATATATGACCCATGAATGCAAGTGTAAATAGAAAAAATAATGATAAAAAGACTTAGCCCCATAAGCCCCCCCTCTCATGGAATCATAGCCCCCTATAACTCTTGTCCTTGTTCATCTAGCAGCCAATGATGTATTTTATTATTAATAATGATCAAGTATTGCATTTCCTAGGCACTCCGACCTATTTTAATTGTTTAGGCACTATGGCCTTCTATAAACTAACAAAATATATTATTAATATGGGGACTCAAAACCGAGGTATTAGAGTAACAACCCGATGCATTCATTTTAGTGAGTCGTTCCAAACCCTTTTTGTCATGTGGTTAACTTATGGTTAGACCTAGAGATAATAAAAGCAGATTTTGCAAGTCAACAATTAAAATTCTAGCTAATCTATTTGGTAATACTAGGACCCCCCTACTAATCTGGTTGAAAGATATGCAAGTAGCACTTTTCAGATAGGAGAAAGCTCAGCATCAAGAGTGACCCCATAATTGATTATACCACAATCTCAAATTGTTGTTGAGAAAGTGTCCAAGGAACAAAGGGAAACCTTGAACATAGTAGTTGAAGATAATTAGGTTGGTGAGCAATCCAAAGTGTTGAGTCAACACTAAATCAAGTTGTAATCCCATAACACATTACCAATCTCCTTGGATCACTACAAAGGATGGTTGTATCACAAGTTGAATATATAGTTGTAGAAGGAACATTAGAAACACAAGTTGGGAATAATTTCATCACCCATCCAAATCCAATTGTTGAACCATCTTTCTCATAATCAAGTTGGGACACAACATCAATACGTATTAAGTTCAACTTGTTTGGCAATATGGAAGATGAAGAAGAAAGGGCACTAGATGCAGAAGAAATTAGTGAGGTAGCTTTCAAATTCCCCATCCTTGATTTGGCACAAAATGTAACCATGAAGAACATCTCTCCATCAGTTTTGCCACACTTCCATGGTAAGGTTACCGAGGACCCAGATGCTTTTCTCTTTGAGTTTGATATTTTGTGTCAAAGTTACAATTATGTAAATGATGCCCAAAAGTTAAAACTATTTTCTGCAACATTAAAAGATTTTGCTTTAAGATGGTTTATGGGACTTGGGGAATATACTATTACACCATGGGAAGACATGAAAACAACCTTTCTTAAAAAGTATCAAGAGTATTGTGGCACCAGGGACTTGTGAACTGGTATTTTTAAGATGCAACAACAAGAAGATGAAAGTCTTGAAGATTGTGTTGAGAGATTCTTGTACAACCTCCAAAAAGATAAACACAATGTGTTGAATGATGACACAATTAGAGCTATCTTTTTGAAGCAAATACATGAAGAATACATAGATGTGCTTAATCTTATGGGTTCTTATGACATTTCTCACTTACCAATTTTGAGCATTTGTGAACTATGCAGGAAAGATCAACATAGTAGAGCTAATATTGGTAATGGACCTAGGGATACTCTCATAAGGGCAACTAAATTTGTTGCAAGAGGAGTAACTAGGGTTGAACTAGGGAATTTACTAGAAAATTTTAAAAAAGATATCCTTGGCACTCTTTTCTCCCAACTAGATACATTGAAAATTAAAAGGAAACAAGAGGAAGGAGACACAACTTTGACCATCTTTTGTTCTAGATGTAGGCACAAGCACCCTTTAAAAGATTGTCAATTGAATATTGTACAATTTTGTGCTATTTGTGCAGATAACCATTCTATAGAGAGTTTCCCCTCACTATCGGGACTTCAAGCTATTTATAAAGGTAAGAATGAGACAATCGAACCACTCTTTTATATTGCACAAAAGAGGCCTTGGCAACTACGAACACAAGGCATTCCACAAGACCCTGTTAGAATAATGTTGATGTGCTCGTTTAGCCATAGACAATGATACACCATTGTCACCCAACCATAGGCATAAAGCCACCCTTGAGCACCTTAACCTTTGAAAAAAAAGAATGATTCCAGGAAGCCACACCATAGCTAACAAATAACCAAGAGAGTGCACCTTCTCCCAGGGTAGCACATAAGAAAAAGTACCAGTAAGACTAAACAAGAGAAAACCATTCAACTGCAATTGTTGTTGCTCCTCCTCCAAACTTGTGCATCATTTCTGGTTGACTGAGAGTGTGTGAATGAGTGGACAAATGAGCCAAGACATCCTCTATTTATAGTGGTTCTGTCACCTACCTGGACCGACTTGTCTCCCTGGAGGATAATATCTTAATATTATATCTTCTATTGAGCCAACATGTCTTCTAGGGTTTTCACACATCTGGTTAGGGTTTCTCTTGCTTCTAGAATATTCTATTCTTGTCAAAGGTTACATATGGAGGTTAATACCTCTTGCAACTACCATAATACAACACTCCCTCTTAACTAGGGAGGTATTAATGGTCTCAAACACATCCATCCATCTTCACATGGTATGGGCAATAATAACATAGTCTTGTAGACCATTCTACAAGTAGCATCATCATGTCACACATGGCTACACCCATGTGGACCTGTCAATCTAGTCTAGGGGCCACAGCCTGCAAGAGAAGACTAGAACTACACCTCGTAGTGTGTGTCACCATCATTGTCGTGGGCTACACATGCATGAGGTGCTCACCCATGGCTACACACATGTCGTGAGTATCATCATTACTATCAACATCATCTGGTAGCAATAATCAAATATATATCGTCGTACTTGTTCTTGGTATTCTTCTGTCATATACAATATCACAATATCCATGAGCCTCATTTAGCTATATTGATGATCCATCTCCACCACCATGTGTTTAGCACCTTGGGTCATTCTTGTCCCATGACAAGAATCATGACCTCATCGGAGCCACATTCACCTCATAGTTGATCCTCTCATAGGATCACTCCGTGAATGTATTTAGCTCGATGCTATCAGACATGTGTGTCTAGCACCTCGGGTCATTCTTGTCCCATAACAAGAATTATGACCACATTGGAGTCACAAACACCTCATGGTGATCCTCTCGTAGGATCACTCCATGAATGCATTCAACTTGATGTTATCGAACACATGGAATTTCATCTCAAGCACCTCAAGTCTTCGGTCCATTGAAGAGTACATCAGGACACATCTACTCTGGATGTAGATGTTCCCTATCTCCCTTGGTTTGCAGCCTAGTTCCTTTGGAGATAGATTCGACCCGATGATTATCGGGGCTACTCACCTACTCGTGAGTTAACTACTCACCTACTCGTGAGAGTTTCAAGGCCCCATGCAATTCACACATAAGAGATATAGCAACAACTTGAATCTGTAGTCCATCGAATATTACATATGGGCCTATTCCCACATGATGAAGTCAATATGATCAATCTTGGAATATCGACACAATGTTACAATCATCAATAGGGAAACATTTGCATTCCTTCCAAGCTTGTCCCAGACAGAGGCTTAGTGCAAATGTCAGCTATCTGCTCATATGTGGATAAGTGATGGAGTCCCACTGCTCCTTCGTTCACCATGTCTCTGATGAAGTCCCACAAGATCCTTTGAAAATCCACCCTGCTTCATATATTGCATCACTAGCTATGATATATGATTGAGTGCTACACATATCTGCTTCCCTACTTGTCTGGAAATCCTGCTCGATCTCAAGCTGAAGTAGCACCCCAAGTGTTAGATCTGTCTTCTGCACTTCCAATCCAAAAACTGTATATCCCGACAACCATACTTCATCATCGGAGATCAATCATATTTATTTGTACCACAACATAGGTACTTGCATGTTGTGTTGTAACCCAATGATACAGTCATGGCTCAACCATATATTGGCACAAGGTGCTCATTGCAAAGCAAATTCCTATCCTGTCACACAACTTCCTCAAATGTGTCTTCATAGGTGTGGCCATGGAATTCTTGTCCATCATGATAAACCTCTTCAGTCTCTTTACTGAAGATCTCATCTGGTGCCATCCACGATTCCAATCCCAATATATTCGGTCAAGATCCTTCATCTCAAACTCTGAAAAATCAACTCCCTCTATCTGAGAGAATCCTCAAACCACGCTTTTGTCTGTTTCATGCCCCTTTGAATTCTGCAAAGTGTCACGAAACTATGATGGCTTCTTCTTGATCATTGACTCCCTCTGAGTCTAACTTCATCTCAGATTTATCTCTTATGACCTTCCCGGAACAAGAAACAAGAACAACAAAATATCCATTGTATCCTCTATGGAAGATATCATGCCTAGAGTCTAGTTCAGTAACCAAGAACATCTTCTAAAGGAGATCAACAAGTGTATCTCTAGTATTAAGGGGTTAATATAATGATCATACCTTCAATAGATCAAGATGCATCATAAGCTCATAATAATGCCACAACAGCTAGAGACATATCAAATTTAAATAATCAAACCTGGAGTTTTCACTGCTTGTTCCTCTGAATGTATTGAATCTAAGATCATTGCTTGGACAAGGTCTCTTGAACATTCCCTGCAAAACAAATTCATGTTTTTGCTGGATGATATAACATGAAAAACATATACAAGTGCATACCTTTGAAATTTACAACATCGTTCAACTTGTCTTCTAATCTGAAACTAGACACCATCTTGACAATAAGAGGTTATAAACTAAATAAAAAAGGTTCAACGATTAGAACAAGCTAGAAACCCTGAAATTTTAACTTTGACTACAAAATCAAATTTTGACCAAAAGTCAACCTTTGAATTTGACAAGTCAACCTTTTGAATTTGACTTTGACCAAAAACTCAAACTTGAAATTTTTGTTGGCTGAGGACACTAGAGGGTGCACTAGAATAACCATAAATTAGGTCCAACACTTCACTTAAGGTACCCAAAGAGTTGGATTAGGGTTTGTTGCAACTACAAAATCAGAAACCCTAGTTGCAACTACAATTGGTGCCACAACAAGCTTAACAAAGAATTTCCACACTACCTTCCAGTGGTTAGACTGTCCTGAATGTGGTGTGGGCCCATAACCTGTTAGAATAATGTTTATGTGTTTGTTTAACCATAGACAATGCTACACCATTGTCACCCAACCATAGGCATAAAGCTACCCCCAAGCACCTTAACATTTGACAGAAAGAATGATTCTAGGAAGCCACACCATAACCAACAGATAACCAAGAGAGCACACCTTCTCCCAGGGTAGCGCACAAGAAAAAGTACCAGAAAGACTAAACAAGAGAAAACCGTGCAACTGCAGTTGTTGCTGCTCCTCCACCAAACTTACGCACTATTTATGGGTGACTGAGAGTGTGCGAGTGAGTGAACAAATGAGCCAAGACATCCTCTATTTACAGTGGTTCTGTCACCTGCCTAGGCCGACTTGTTTTCCTGGAGTATAATGTCTTAATATTATATAGTATGCTGAGTAGACATGTCTTCTAGGTTTTTCACACATCTATTTAGGGTTTGAACATAAGAACTAACCATCTATATTTCAATTTTTTCCAACATGAGTACAAAAAAGTATTTCATAGAAAATAGATTTTATAAATAGTTATTAAAATATTGTACATCATCATTTAGTTTTAGCCGGCCTCTTCTTCTCAACTCTAAAATTCCTTAGTATTTCATCAATATCGATGTCTTCGTTCTCTAGGTGCTCTTCAAAATCTGATTGTGCTTGCGTCCTCTCATGCAGGGCATGCCTAGTCGCGGGGTACTCACGGGGTAATGGAGGTTGGTGTGACGAGGCATCACCTACAAAATAAAAAAATATAAAATTTAGATGGCCAATTTTTAAATATCATTGAACTAGTTTAGTAATATTAAAAAAAACACTTGCATGTTGTTGAAGCAGTTCTTAAATTTTTATCCCTAAGGCCTAAATTTTTCTTTTTCGGGTTTCGGCTTTTCACAAAACATGAGTTTCGTTATCAATCCCAAGCACACGACACCTTTTTCTTAAAGTTTTTAATTATTCGGATAATAAAAGGCAAAAAGGCTTAAAATAATTATAAGAATCCCGATGCTTCTATTTGAAATTATTTAAATCGTGTTCAAGTTTAAAACTAACGGTTTTAAAATTAAGCTTAAAGAATTTTCGGGATTCGGGGTTTGCTACAAACAATTTTTTTCGATGCAATTCGAATCGCGAAATCCCAATCCCCGATTTCCCGAAACGTTGAAGTCTTAGTTAAAACACGGATTAATTAATTCTCTTATATGAAAGGTTAAGGGTTAAGATAATCATGTCGCAATTTCGGGATTCGCGGTTCAGTGAGATCACATCTCCTGTCATCATGATTCCCGAAATCCCGAATCATGAAACCCCGATCCACAGTTCGCGTTAAATCAAACTAATTTTGTTTTGGCCTTAATCGTGATTAGTTAGTTAATTAAGATGAGTTAAGTCCTGTTTTTAAAAAGAAAACCGTCGCGATTTTGTGATTTCGGAGATCGGATTTCATTGATAACATATTTCTCGACATCATGATCCCCGAAATCCCAAAAATGTTTAATCTCAATTAATTAATTTGCTAAAAACATTTTAAGTCTTAATTAAAACATCGTGATTTCGCAATTTCAGAAATCGGATTTCATCGACGACATACCTCTCGACATCATGATTTCCGAAATCCCGAAAAGCAAAGTTTTCAGCTTTAATCTATGATTAGCACTAATTAACCTTTTTTTCAAAACATGATTAATGATAATCATTCTTTTTAAGTGTTCATTCATGTTTCGCTTTCCGATTAAGTGTGTGTCTCATTTTCTTTAAAAACCCGAAGGCGCCTAAATACGGACATTAAATGCGTATCTCGGAAATATAACTTCCGCATTAAAACCCTTAAATTCGTGACAACTGTGTCAATCTTGTCACTTTTTAATGTATTCAAAATGAACATCCAAATGTCTATGTTTTCATTTTTAGCTCAGCTCGTTTATCCATTTTCTGTGAAAGGTTTTCAATTAAACGCAAAGTCATGGCACCAAAAAAGGCACCGAAGAAGAACGAAGATGCACAGGAAGGAGATATACTCTCTGACACCACACCACACGCTGTAGACTCCATTAAATCTTGGGCTCAAATCTTCGAATTGCTGGAATATGAGCTTGAGAATGCTCATCCTGATTCTGAGAATCATTGACGAGACATAGCTGAGTCAGAGCTTCATAAGATCGCTGGGTGCCCGCGGCTCGTGGCATACAATGATATGATCAGCTGGGCCCTGGAAAAGGTCGATATCCCAACGAGGAGCATCTTAAATGACCAAGGAGTTATCGTCGGCTCATTCAGACCAGAACACATACAAGTAATGTATAAACTCTCGCCAAATCCTAAACATACTTTTAATGCTGAATTTTTAGCAGAGTTTCAGAGGAAAGAATGTATTGAGGCAGACCGGACATATCCTGATATGATTAGAGAATGGGCGAGGTGTCCAACAAAGTTTAGAGTTGATTCCCATGGGATTTATGCTACAACATCCTTGAATGAATACATGGTATATGTAGCCATTATGTTATGTAGACTTTTCGGGAGAAAAGATCCTTGCCATTTTCATGCAGATTGGGTACCCTTTTTAGAAGAAGCTTCAGAAGGAAATGGTTTTAACTGGCATAAGATTTTGTCAGATAACCTAACACAAGAAATCTTAAACTACAAAGCAGCAAAATCAAAGGGACAACTAGCAACCTTTTATATGTCAGCATACATTATGGATGCAATCTGTTATGTGACTCCTTTTCCATTAATGAAATGGAGTTGGAATATTTCCTGCCCAAAACCCATTCATAAATATCACTCGGCCCTTTGGGAAGAAAATGCTAAGGATGCATTTTATGAGGTTTGTCATTTTATTATAATTCCTATGCATAAAATATTTTTTGGATGCGAACCACCTCGCATTTCTGATGCAATCACAAAAAATCTTAAAGCAATTGCCGACTGGTTTATTGAGGAGAATTTTTCCTACATTAGGGTTTACGGTTGTTCCATTCCCCCTCATGGACTCCCTAAATTCATACTGGACAGATTAGTGTGCAGGGAGGTAGCCCATCAGATAGTAAAGGGCGGTGTTGGATTAGAATTAAAAGCAGCTCAAAAGAAGTCATGACCATCTTTCCCTGTTCATATTGGGAAATTTTCTTTATTAAATTTAGGCCATTCTAAGGTAGAGGATGAATAATTAGAAGAAGTGAAATTAGTAGATATTCAGCATAGAAAGTATAACCCCTACCAAGTAATAAGTAGGCATTTTATACATTGTAATCTAAAGGCGTATGAACATGAAACATCTATCTATGATGATGTATTTAAGGATGTTAAATCCCATGAAGAAGTACTAAACAGAGTACAGGCCATGCCACCTGACTCGCAGATCGGATTCGCGTCATTCCAGAGCCATAGGCGAAGTTGCCTACCCAAGAGTTTGCAGGGTGAAGTTTCGACCCCACCTCCAGAACAGGAAGGGCCTCCTCCAGAGTTTGAAACTAATACACAGGACAAAGAAAATACCAAAGGCAAGATGAAGGATACTGAGATACCTTCCCAAGACACAGAGGGTTCTCAAACAAAAGAATCAGAGACAGAGAAGGGAAAAGAGCTGGAAACAACCCCATAAATCCCCAAAGATGTCCCAGAAAAGACAGGAGGAACAATATCAACAGAGCTCGGTAGTCCTATCACTTCCTTAACCCCATAGCAGTCAACTTATGGAACCCCCCATGAAGGAGCTTTGTATGTCAGTGATCTAGAGCCAATTTCAAGGGATGAAATCCCTCCATCATATTACTTTTTCAGTAAAAAGGGAACAATCTTGAAACAGGAAATCCATCCAAGAGGAGAGGGGATGATTAAAAAACATAGGGTCATTATAGATGGAAAGAATCTTAAAGATGGAGAATTTGCTACGGAGTTAGCAGGTATGATGGGTGCTATAGTATCAACAAATATATATTCTGTTGGCAGTTTAACAACCATGCTCGAACAAAAAGACCAAACAATAATTCAGTTACAGGACAAATTAAAAGACACTGAGAGAAATACCAGTTGGGGAATACAAAAGGGTCTAGAACAAGCTAGACTAAAAGATATGCAAGAAATTCAGAAAATGAAAATAGACTTAGAAGAGGCAAAACAAATAATACAGGTCACACAGGCACAGGTCCAAAAGTTGGGAGAAGAAAATAAACAATTACAAGATAAAATTAGTTCTATTACTAATCAAGTAGTAGAACTTGAAATTTTCAGGACACAAGCATTGGGAATACATTTGAAAATAGAGGAAGAACAACAGAAAGTGTTTTTGAATCTGGAAATAGTCCGGAATTATTTTCAAGAAACAAATAAATCCTTGGAGAATGTTTTCTAGAAGGAAAGGGAGGCGAAAGCGGCTAGAACGACTTTCCAAAAGGCAGTAGCCCTCTCAACAAAGGAAGAAGTCGGAAGGATTCATAAATTATCCATTTCTGAACAGGTTAAAGGGGACATAATACTTAAAGTGTGGGAAACAGGCCTGGCCGAATATAAAAGATTAACTAGAGATGTCAATGATGATTGCCAGGGAATTTTTGATCTCTTAGAAAGAACTTCATTGAATATCGGAAAAAATGACTGTCAATGATTATTAGGTGAGATCAATATTGCCAAGCACCAGCTAAGGTTCAAAGAAGAACTGGAGGAAATGAAGATAGAGATTTCAAAAATTAAATTAATCAAGATCACAGAAATCAACAAATGGATGGTGACACCGAACCTAAAGTTGCAAACTATTAAGTTCACAGAGAAGATGATAGAAAATCATTTGCCTTAATTACATAAAAGATTTTTTATGTTTGAAGCAAATGAGATACCAGATGCTCCCAGAGCTTTTCTGAAATTTTTGGGAAAGTGTGTTCAGTGTCTTGAGGCGGAGAAAGGAAGTTCATCAACACAAACGTAAAAATATTTTTTTTGAATGTTTTTATCATTATAAATTAGAAAGGAAATGTAAACGGTTGACATTATTCATATATGTAACCGTAATATTAGGAAGTTGGTTAGTCACCAACGAGAATTTTTTTGATGAAGATGTATAAATATATTTTCTAAAGACTGAGAAAAGGCTTTTGATTTTTTGGAGAGAGTCGATTGTATTAACAGTGTTCCAATCCATCATAATATACATTACAGACGAGATTCTGAATCCTGCCAATTTGTTGCTATGTGTTCTTCAACCCTGTTTACTATACTTTATTGTGTTTTTCGTTCAATGTTTTTCTAATGAATAATCAATTTGAAGTTACCTGCAAACATCTTGTATATAGTTCAGATTGATTTGGATATCAAATTATTTACAGCTTTTCCTTTGAAATTGCTATCAGTGATTTTAAGACCTGTTAATCTTTTGAACCTTAATACTTAACTTTTCATTAGAAACCGCATTTTCCTTCTTTATTACCTGTTGCAAATATGAGATTCTTTCTTGATTAAAGCCTCATATTTTTCTGTAGTATTTCTTTGTTATTTTATAATTCTCAAATTGTTACAAATCCAGGAAACAACCTTGAATGTATTTATGTTAGTGTTTTGAATTTCAAAATTGTTTTTCCTATTCTCATCTCTTAAAAATTTGAAGTAACATTTGATTAAATTGTTTCACGATTAAATAAAATCTTATCCTCCATGACTGTTCCAAGTAGCAGACAACCCAACATTGAACCTGGCCTTCAAGATCAAACCAGTATTGCTTTGAACCTATTTAATACCATCCTACAAACAACAACTAACCGGGTCGAATTAGAACGTTCATGGGCTGCTATTGAGAGAGATATTAGCATCCAAGAACAACGGGAAGCTAGACAGAGACAGTTGAGAAACTGATTCTGCTTCACCCTTCCTTTTCAATTCTTATCCTCAAGTTATTCTTTTTAATATTTACGGATGCCTTGATGGTATACTTTACAGCCTTAAAGTATAAACTCAGGAACAACATCTTTTTGGCGTCGTTGCTGGGGAACGGAGAAACAAATCTTTTCCCTGGGAAGAACGACATTGACATTTTCTATTTTTGATAGTGAACAAGGATAGAAAACCTTCTAAGGCTACTAATTTTTTTTCACTTGGCGACTCCACGATAACTAAACTGGCTATTAGCTGAAAGAACACCAGAAAAAACCCGGACAATAAGCAGACCTCGCCAGTCTCCGATTCGGAAAAGATTTTAAAATCATGAAAATCACTTAGACAAGTCTTTTTACCCACATATACTATATGTCAGCCTGACTTTACGCAGTTAAATGTTTCGAAAACTCTTGAAAGATCTCTTTCACTTCCCCTCTCATACGATACGTTCTCATTTCCTGAGGTTTCCTCCCCAGATTTTCGAGAATCTTCTCCTCACACATTCCGAGCTTCAGCCTGAAATCTAACCATGGCTGCACAAGGAGGTGCTGGAGCTGGAGGTGGTGCCCCTGGAGGGCCAGCAGGTGGTCAAGTACCGCTTCCCAGAATCTTCACTAAAGTAGCTGCTAGATATGCTCCCCTTGTCCTTCCCGTTCCTCTACATGATCTCCCCGAAAATTATATGAAAAGTCTTCCGAAATTTACAGGTGAAGGGGATCTGACTGCCCAAGAACATATAAACTTTTTCGATCAATTTGCTCAAATCCTTGGAATAGAACATGAAGATGTCTATTCTATACCCCTCGTTCAAACTTTCGAAGGACAAGTGAGGACCTGGTTCCGATCCTTAGCAGCTGGATCTTTAAGATCTTATGAAGAACTTGAAAGCGCTTTTATTAGAAAATGGGGAGAGAGGAAGGACCACCTCTACTACTTGACTGAAGTTGGAGCCCTTAGAAAGAAAAACTCTAAATCAGTTCTAGAATTCACACAAAGGTTCAACGAGTTGTATAATAAAATCCCGGTTGAGGTTAAACCTTCACAACCCGCAGCAAAAGTGGCTTTTGCTGGCGCTTTTGATTCTGACTTCGCCTTATTATTGAGAGAAAGGAGATCAATAGATCTCACGAAAATGTAGGATGATGCATTTGAGATTGAATCAAACATGATGGCATCAGGGAAATTAAAAACAAAGACTGAAACTGGAAACAAAGAAAATAGGAAATTCAAAGAACAAGGTGGACCTTCAGGATCGGGGAAATCCTCGTGAGATAGAATAGACGAGATGGCTAGGGTTATTAGAGAACTTTCAAACAAGATCTCAAAAATGGAACTAGAGAAATCGAAAAGGGATAATTTCCCTCGGAAAGATTTTAGAAGAAATCCTGATCCTCAGGGCCCACAGAAAATAATTAAAAATGAGGACCAAAAAATTCCAACACCCTTCAAAAGTGAAAACTTCATTGGAGAGGAAGATCTAGGAGATTTTGAAAAGATCAATGAAGATATTAATAATCTTGGCGACGATAATAAATCACCTTATTTATCGAGACAGGATTACGAAGGATCTTTAAATAAATAAATTACATCGGAAGACAATGTTAGCAATAATATGTCTGAAGATTTCACATATCAAGATATCGCAGATGATATCATAGCTGAACTACAGGGAAAATATAATTTAAGACCAAGGAACAAAAGTCTCCCAAATGTTTCGACAAAAAAGATTTTTCCAAGAAGCGAAACCGATGAGGCAACTCCAAAAGTTGCTAATAAACAGCCTGCGAAAAAAAACACAGCTGATATGCAACCTGTCCAGTCAGAACCAGTAGAAACACTCCATGTGAAGACACAAGCTCCTATAAATGAAAACAAGTCCATATCACAACGAAAAGCTGAAAAGAAAGGAATGGAGGCCCCGAACATAGAAAACGACAAGGCCCTAGGAAATTTTAATTTGGAAAACGAAATAAATAAAATCAAAATTCTTATTCCCCTTGTTGAATTAGGTAAAAATCCCATATACAAAAAACAAATCGCCAAGATGATTAATTTTTCCAAAGATGAAAGCCAAGCCAACGTTATCAACTTAGAAGATGACAAACCAAACATAGTCTTTGGTCCACACTTCGAAGGTGCGAGAGACACTGTGGCCCCCTTTTATATTACGTTAACCTTGTTTGACCACCTTCTCCATAACTGTATGTTGGATTCCGGAGCTTCCCACAATGTGATGCCAAAGGCAATTATGGAAAAACTCGGTCTTGAAATCACAAGGCCCTCTGGTGACTTATATTCTTTTGATTCGAGGAAAGTCAAATGCATAGGTATGATTAAAGACCTAGTGGTAGGTTTGGCTCAAATACCTGCTAAAAGTATTCTTATGGATGTAGTGGTCACTGACATCCCTCCAAAGTATGGTATGCTATTATCT
>ML818631.1:0-21487 GCA_009831015.1 Picea engelmannii | reverse complement strand
TATAGGCTTCAGTGGAATGTGGATTGTACAAACAATGTATGCGAGTATGAAGCTTTAGTGCTAGGATTAGAAGCTGCTAGGAGGATGAAAATAAAGAAACTCGAAGTCTTTGGTGACGCCGAGTTAATTATAAAACAGGTGAATTGGCAGTACTAGGCCAAGCATCCTAGATTATGGTCCTATAGGAATTGTGTCTGGGATTTAATCGAGAACTTCTTCTCCTCTGTGAATATTCATTTCGTCCCAAGGTCTGAAAATCAACAGGTTGATGCTTTAGCCAAAGCAACATCAACTTTCACACCCCCAACTACTTTTAAATTAAAGTATCACATACAAATGAGACATTGCCCTTCGATACCAAATAACATACAACACTGTTAGGTCTTTGAGGACGATGAGCAACTTCGAAAGTTTCTAGAATCATTAGATGAATTTGCAGAAACACATACTGATCAAGAAAATCAAAATGATCCCATTTGGATCATGCAGGAGGGGGAGGATTCTAAAGAGTTTCACGATAAAATTGCAAATCATCGAATGCTCGTTCTCAAGAACAACCAGATTCCCAAGGGTCTAATTCCCTTGGAAAGACTATTTAATCAAGATGATATCCCTTCAAAAACCACCCTACAACCCCAACCAAAGGAGGTTGAAGATTGTAACATAGGAACTAAAGAAAACCCCCGAATGATAAAACTATCTAAATATCTATCTACAGAAAATAAAAATAAATACACGGAGTTGTTAAGAAAATACAAAGACATTTTTGCATGGTCGTATGAAGAACTGAAAACATATGACACTTCTGTGATTGAACATAAGATACCCCTGAAACCTGGTGTCAAACCTTTTAAACAAAAACTCTGACAAATTAACCCCATTTTATTACCTGTTATCGAACGAGAAGTCAAAAAACTCCTTGATGCTAAGATAATTGTACCACTGAGATATTCTGATTGGGTAGCCAATCTGGTCCCCGTTAGAAAAAAAAATAGGGAAATTAGACTGTGTGTCGATTTCAAAAATCTTAATAAATCTTCTCTCAAAGATAATTATCCCCTACCTAAAATGGACCATGTTCTAGAAAAAGTAGTAGGAGCTAATAGGATGTCAATGATTGACGAATTTTCAGGTTACAATCAAATTGCCGTCAGTGATCTCGATAAAGAAAAAACCGCCTTTACCACTCCTCGGGGCACATTTATGTACGATAAAATGCCGTTTGGATTGATGAATGCAGGTGCTACTTTTCAACGCACAAGGGATATTGCTTTCATTGGTGAACGAGACAAATTTGTAGTCATCTATTTGGATGACCTTATTGTTTTTTCTAAATCGGATGAAGAGCATCTGATTCATCTCAAATAGACATTTGAAAAATGTTGCAGGTTTGGTCTATCCTTAAATCCTAAGAAGTCTCACTTCGCTATGCAAGAAGGCAAGTTGTTGGGTCACATCGTATCTCGAGATGGAATCAGAATTGACCCTAAAAGAGTAGAAGCTATAGATACAATAGCTATTCCTAGGAATGTGAAAGAAATTCAGTCATTCTTAGGAAAAATAATTTTTTTGAGAAGATTTATTCCTAACTTCGTTGAAATCGTGAAATTGATTACAGATATGCTCAGGAAAAACAGTGAAGTAAAATGGACAGCAGAAGCTAAGGCATCCTTTGCCCATATCAAGAAGGTTATAAGTGAGGCGCTGGTACTAGCGAGCCCCGATTATCTCAAAGATTTTCTTATTTTTTCATTTGCCTCTGAACACACACTCGCCGCTGTACTCCTTCAGAAGAACAAAGAAGGTTTCGAGCAACCGATAACCTTCTTTAGCAAAAGTCTCCGAGATGCTGAACTTAAATATAATATAATGGAAAAACAAGCATATGCTATGGTAAAAGCATTAAAAGCTTTCAAAACTTATGTTTTACATTCTAAAGTGATTGCATATGTACCCACTAGTTCTGTAAAAGATATTTTGGTTCAAGCAGACAGTGATGGCAAAAGAGGAAGATGGCTTGCCAAAATTCAAGAGTTCGACTTGGAGGTTAAACCGACAAAATTAGTAAAGGGACAAGGCTTAGCTAAACTTTTAGCTGAATCCAATTTCAGAGCTCTTGGGATAAACAACTGTCAGGAGGAGGAAGAGTGGGTAGACGTGAATGAACTTGAGGACCAAATAACTGAAAACCGAATCGAAGAGAAATTCACATCATCAAATTGGTACAAGGACATAGTAACATACTTACTGACATTGAAATGTCCAAGTGACTTGTCTCCATCCAAAGCTAGAACGCTAAAGCTGCATGCAATCAAATACTGTATTTTCAAAAAATGATTATATTGGAAAGACCCGCTTGGCTTCCTCTTGGTCTGTCTGGTTGAGTCGGAAACAAAAGAAGTTATAAGTCAATTTCACGAAGGAGTATGTGGAGGACACCACGCCTGGAGGGCTACGACATATAAAATCCCCAGGGCTGGTTATTATTGGCCCAAACTTTTCCCAGATGTCAATGCTAAGGTACGAGCTTGCAACCCTTGCCAATTTTTTGTAGGAAAACATAAACTCCCAACGATGTCATTGGTCCCAGTCAAGTCCCAGTCAAGACAGAAGCTTCTTTTCAGCAATGGGAACTAGATTTCATAGGGGAAATTAATCCTCATTCTAGTGCTCAACACAGATGGATCCTGATCGCTACAGACTACTTCACCAAATGGGTGGAAGCTATCCCAACAAGAAAGGCTACTGATTCGGTGGTTATAGATTTCTTAGAAGAAAATATTTTGTCTAGGTTCGACTGTCCTAGAAAGATATTCACAGACAATGCGCATGATTTTAAGTCTATGGCTATAGTCAGCTTTTGCCAGAAATATAATATTGTGTTGGGTCATTCCACAACATACTATCCTCAGGGAAATGGTCTGGCAGAATCTTCAAACAAGAGCTTAATTAGTATAATCAAGAAAGTGTTAAACGAAAATAAAAAGTCTTGGCATTTGCATTTGAAATACGCTATGTGGGCAAATCAGATAGGCACAAAAAAGTCTATCGGTACTTCTCCCTTCCAAATGGTATATGGAACAGATGTAGTGTTGCCCATAAACCTAGCACTTCCTGTAATGAAACTATGGCAAGACGAGAAGGAAGAACCGAATACTCTCACAAGAAGGATAAACGAGCTGATTGAAGTTCAGTAGCACAGGGCGGTAGTGGATGAAAGGTTGCAGAAGTACCATGATGACATGAAGGTATTATTTGATCGTAAAGCCAAGGACATAAATTTTCTCCTTGGGGATTTGGTTTTGAGATGGGATGCTCAAAAAGAGGATTCGGGAAAAAATGGTAAATTCGATCACATTTGGTACAGACCATTTAAGGTAGCATCTCCTGAAGGAAAAAATTCATTTCTGCTTGAAAATTTGGATGGTAAAATCCTGAATGCCCCTGTCAACGGGCGTTTTTTAAAACATTATATGGAATAATTGATTTCTAGAAGTTTCCATTGTATATACTGTTTTTTTTTTTTTTTCATAATTTTCTTTAGAAAGTCTATTTTCATTTTGTAAATAAATAAAAATAGTCAATTTTCTTAAAAAAAAATAAAAATAAAATAAAAATGCGTTGCTTATCTCGTAAACTGATAGGTAAATAAAAAACGTTTTCAATACTTAAACCTTAAGGGTTTCACCTAGAACAAGTTTAAAGGCAATTGAAGTAAAAATCTTTAAGAGAAGAGTCCAAAGGGTTAGTTTTAATTTACAACCTATGTTTTCTAACTTACAGATTGTTGGACGTCTCCTTTTTATACCCTCAGTTCTGTCTTTTGCTTTTTCGGGTTTCCCATAGAGGTAGGAGAGATTATGTCTTAACTTTTGAAGTCGAAAAATAGTTCTAAATCAGTAAGACCAGTCCTCATAGTTCTTATTCTCCGACTAAAAGTGGTTATGCTTAGGTTGATTCTAACTTTCCTAGGTTTCTTAACAGTTTGTCTGAGGATTTAAGCTTGCTCAAAAGAAAACCCATGAAATTAATCTTCCCCTTTTTCTCTGCAGACTAAGGTGTTTTGAAAGTTGAGAAAAGGTTGGTCTAGAGTAATCAAAACAGGTTGACAAACCTCTATTGTAAATTTTTACACAGATAACCACCCCGTATATTTTAAGTATCACTGATTGCCCCCGCTTCGTATTCATAAGCTAAATATAAGACAGATGATGAAAGGAAATTCATATTTGATTGCCCCCATCTAGTCCCAAAGACGATGAAAGGAAATTCATTTAAATGATTACCCTCGTCTAATATAAAAGAGATAGATAACTTCACCGGGACACTGAACAAGCCCGCTGGCAGTGAAGCAATATCTGAGGTATCTGTAAGGTTGTCAAACTTATCTACCACTCTATTCTAGTTACCAGTTTTTTCGAAACCGGATCTTCATCCCAAGTCTAGATAGAGCTCCCGATTTAAAAAATATAAGTTTTGTTTCGATTGATGCAAGCCGAAAGTTACAAATTTGTTGAGTTTCCTAATATTGTTTTAATCATCTTAATACTAACTTAATTTCAGACGAGAAGGAGAATATTATGAAGAAGACTACAACTGAGTTTAAAACAAATAAGAAATTTTGAAAAGATTTTCAAAAGTTGAAATGAAATCTCTTTTTCCTCTTTTTCCTCTCTCTTAGCAGTTTCAGCAGTGATAAACCCTTGACACCATTAACCCAATGAAGACACTAAGTCTACATGTTCTCCTCATCCCACAAGGAGACGAGGTCCCCAGTTGGAGCCTATGTCGAAGCAGTTCTTAAATTTTTATCCCTAAGGCCTAAATTTTTCTTTTTCGGGTTTCGACTTTTCACAAAACACGAGTTTTGTTATCAATCCCAAGCACATGACACCTTTTTCTTAAAGTTTTTAATTATTTGGATAATAAAAGGCAAAAAGGCTTAAAACAATTATAAGAATCCCGACGCTTTTATTTGAAATTATTTAAATCATGTTAAAGTTTAAAACTAATGGTTTTAAAATTAAGCTTAAAGAATTTTCGGGATTCGGGGTTTGCTACAAACAAAATTTTTCGATGCAAATCGAATCGCAAAATCCCGATCCCCGATTTCCCAAAATGTTGAAGTCTTAGTTAAAACACAGATTAATTAATTCTCTTATATGAAAGGTTAAGGGATAAGATAATCATGTCACAATTTCGGGATTCGCGGTTCAGTGAGATCACATCTCCTATCATCATGATTCCCGAAATCTCGAATCATGAAACCCCGGTCCACAGTCCGCGTTAAATAAAACTAATTCTATTTTGGCCTTAATCGTTATTAGTTAGTTAATTAAGACGAGTTAAGTCCTGTTTTTAAAAAGAAAACCGTCGCGATTTCGCGATTTCGGAGATCAGATTTCATTGATAACATACTTCTCGACATCATGATCCCCGAAATCCCAAATTTTTTTAATCCCAATTAATTAATTTGCTAAAAACGTTTTAAGTCTTAATTAAAACATCGCGATTTTGCAATTTCGGAAATCGGATTTCATCGACGACATACCTCTCGACATTATGATTTCCGAAATCCCGAAAAGCAAAGTTTTCAGCTTTAATCTATGATTAGCACTAATTAACCTTTTTTTCAAAACATGATTAATGATAATCATTCTTTTTAAGTGTTCATTCATGTTTCACTTTCTGATTAAGTAAGTGTCTCATTTTATTTAAAAACCCGAAGGCACCTAAATACGGACATTAAATGCGTATCTCGGAAATATATCTTCCGCATTAAAAGCCTTAAATTCATGTCAGATGTGTCAATCTTGTCACTTTTTAATGTATTCAAAATGAGCATCCAAATGTCTGTGTTTTCATTTTTAGCTGAGCTCGTTTATCCATTTTCTGTGACAGGTTTTCAATTAAACGCAAAGTCATGGCACCAAAAAAGGCACCGAAGAAGAACGAAGACGCACAGGAAGGAGATATCATCTCTGACACCACACCACACGCTGTAGACTCCATTAAATCTTGGACTCAAATCTCTGAATTGCTGGAATATGAGCTTGAGAATGCTCATCCTGATTCTGAGAATCATTGCCAGGACATAGCTGAGTTAGAGCTTCATAAGATCGCTGCGTGCTCGCGGCTCGTGGCATACAATGATATGATCAGCTGGGCCCTGGAAAAAGTCGATATCCCAACGAGGAGCATCTTAAACGACCAAGGACTTATCGTCGACTCATTCAGGCCAGAACACATACAAGTAATGTATAAACTCTCGCCAAATCCTAAACATACTTTCAATGTTGAATTTTTAGCAGAGTTTCAGAGGAAAGAATGTATTGAGGCAGACTTGACATATCCTGATATGATTAGAGAATGGGCGAGGTGTCCAACAAAGTTTAGAGCTGATTCCCATGGGATTTATGCTATAACATCCTTGAATGAATACATGGTATATGTAGCCATTATGTTATGTAGACTTTTAGGGAGAAAAGATCCTTGCCATTTTCATGCAGATTGGGTGCCCTTTTTAGAAGAAGCTTCAGAAGGAAATGGTTTTAACCGGCATAGGATTTTGTCAGATAACCTAACACAAGAAATCTTAAACTACAAAGCAGTAAAATCAAAGGGACAACCAACAGCCTTTTATATGTCAGTATACATTATGGATGCAATCTGTTATGTGACTCCTTTTCCATTAATGAATTAGAGTTGGAATATTTCCTACCCAGAACCCATTCATAAATATCACTTGGCCCTTTGGGAAGAAAATGCTAAGGATGCATTTTATGAGGTTTGTCATTTTATTATAATTCCTATGCATAAAATATTTTTTGGATGCAAACCACCTCGCATTTCTGATGCAATCACAAAAAATCTTAAAGCAATTGCCGACTGGTTTATTGAGGAGAATTTTCTTACATTAGGGTTTACGGTTGTTCCATTCCCCCTCATGCACTCCCTAAATTCCTACCGGACAGATTGGTGTGCAAGGAGGTAGCCCATTAGATAGTAAAGGGCGGTGTTGGATTAGAATTAAAAGCATCTCAGAAGAAGTCATGGCCATCTTTCCCTGTTCATATTGGGAAATTTTCTTTATTAAATTTAGGCCATTCTAAGGTAGAGGCTGAATCATTAGAAGAAGTGAAATTAGTAGATATTGAGCACAGAAAGTATGATCCCTACCAAGTAATAAGTAGGCATTTTATACATTGTAATATAAAGGCGTATGAACATGAAACATCTATATATGATGATGTATTTAAGGATGTTAAATCCTATGAAGAAGTAATGAACAGAGTACAGGCCATGCCACCTGACTCGCAGACTGGATTCACGTCATTCCAGAGCCATATGCGAAGTTGCCTACCCAAGAGTTTGTAGGGTGAAGTTTCGACCCCACCTCTAGAACAGGAAGGGCCTCCTCCAGGGTTTGAAACTAATACACAGGACAAAGCAAATACCAAAGGCAAGATGAAGGATACTGAGATACCTTCCCAAGACACAAAGGGTTCTCAAACAAAAGAATCAGAGACAGAGAAGGGAAAAGAGCTGGAAACAACCCCATAAATCCCCAAAGATGTTCCAGAAAAGACGGGAGGAACAATATCAACACAACTCGGTAGTCTTATCACTTCCTTAACCCCATTGCAATCAACTTATGGAACCCCCCATGAAGGAGCTTTGTATGTCAGTGATCTAGAGCCAATTTCAAGGGATGAAATCCCTCCATCGGATTACTTTTTCAGTAAAAAGAGAAGATCGATCTTGAAACAGGAAATCCATCCAAGAGGAGAGGGGATGATTAAAAAACATAGGGTCATTATAGATGGAAAGAAGCTTAAAGATGGAGAATTTGCTATGGAGTTAGCAGGTATGATGGGTGCTATAGAATCAACAAATATATATTATGTTGGCAGTTTAACAACCATGCTCGAACAAAAATACCAAACAATAATTCATTTACAGGACAAATTAAAAGAAACTGAGAGAAATACCAGTTGGGGAATACAAAAGGGTCTAGAACAAGCTAGACTAAAAGATATGCAAGAAATTCAAAAAATGAAAATAGACTTAGAAGAGGCAAAACATATAATACAGGTCACACAGGCACAGGTCCAAAAGCTGGGAGAAGAAAATAAACAGTTACAAGATAAAATTAGTTCTATTACTAATCAAGTAGTAGAACTTGAAATTTTCAGGACACAAACATTTGGAATACATTTGAAAATAGAGGAAGAACAACAGAAAGTGTTTTTGAATCTGGAAATAGTCCGGAATTATTTTCAAGAAACAAATAAATCCTTGGAGAATGTTTTCCAGAAGGAAAGGGAGGCGAAAGCGGCTAGAATGACTTTCCAAAAGGCAGTAGCCCTCTCAACAAAGGAATAAGTCGGAAGGATTAAAAAATTATCCATTTATGAACAGGTTAAAGGGGACATAATACTTAAAGTGTGGGAAGCAGGCCTGGCCGAATATGAAAGATTAACCAAAGATGTCAATAATAATTGCCAGGGAATTTTTGATCTCTTAGAAAGAACTTCATTGAATATCGGAAAAAATGACTATCCCGGATTATTAGGTGAGATCAATATTGCCAAGCACCAGCGAAGGTTCAAAGAAGAACTGGAGGAAATGAAGATAGAGATTTCAAAAATTAAATTAATCAATATCACAGAAATCAACAAATGGATGGTGACACTGAACCTAAAGTTGCAAACTATTAAGTTCACAGAGAAGATGATAGAAAATCGTTTGCCTGAATTACAGAAAAGATTTTTTATGTTTGAAGCAAATGAGATACAAGATGCTCCCAGAGCTTTTGTGAAATTTTTGGGAAAGTGTGTTCAGTGTCTTGAGGCGGAGAAAGGAAGTTCATCAACACAAACATAAAAACATTTTTTTTGAATGTTTTTATCATTAGAAATTAGAAAGAAAATGTAAACGATTGACATTATTCATATATGTAACCGTAATATTAGGATGTTGGTTAGTCACCAACGAGAATTTTTTTGATGAAGATGTATAAATATATTTTCTAAAGACTGAGAAAAGGCTTTTGATTTTTTGGAGAGAGCCGATTGTATTAACAATGTTCCAATCCATCATAATATACATTACAGATGAGATTCTGAATCCTGCTAATTTGTTGCTATGTGTTCTTCAACCCTGTTTACTATACTTTATTGTGTTTTTCGTTCAATGTTTTTCTAGTGAATAATCAATTTGAAGTTACCTGCAAACATCTCATATATAGTTCAGATTGATTTGGATATCAAATTATTTACAACTTTTCCTCTGAAATTGCTATCAGTGATTTTAAGACCTGTTAATCTTTTGAAACTTAATACTTAACTTTTCATTAGAAACCTCGTTTTCCTTCTTTATTACCTGTCGCAAATATGGGATTCTTTCTTGATTAAAGCCTCATATTTTTCTGTAGTATTTCTTTGTTATTTTATAATTCTCAAATTGTTACAAATCCAGGAAACGACCTCGAATGTATTTATGTTAGTGTTTTGAATTTCAAAATTGTTTTTCCTATTCTCATCTCTTAAAAATTTGAAGTAACATTTGATTAAATTCTTTCACGATTAAATAAAATCTTATCCTCCATGACTGTTTCAAGTAGCAGACAACCCAACATTGAACCTGGTCTTCAAGATCAAACCAGTATTGCTTTGAACCTATTTAATACCATCCTACAAACATCAACTAACCGGGTTGAATTAGAACATTCATGGGCTGCTATTGAGAGAGATATTAGCATCCAAGAACAACGGGAAGCTAGACAGAGACAGTTGAGAAATTGATTTTGCTTCACCCTTCCTTTTCAATTCTTATCCTCAAGTTATTCTTTTTAATATTTACGGATGCCTTGACGGTATACTTTACAGCCTTAAAGTATAAACTCAGGAACAACACATGTCATTATTTATCTAGTGCACTGGTCGACATCGTTGGAATGGTTGCCCTCACGTTCTCCTCTTCAACTTTACGACCCTTAAGTACAACATTTTGTACCATTGAAACCACAAATTTTACAAGGACAATCATAAATGTATAAGTAAAAAAAATTAGAAGTATAAAATGTATAACTACAAAATTATTAAGTATATGATTAAAATACAACCATATTACCGTCATGTGCTTCAGTCGTAGCACCATCATGGGGATGCACCTCAGTGGAATGGGACTACATGGGAGAACCATCTTCTGGTTCCAAACCGCTATCAATGCACTGCTCTCCAATACTAGTGGATTGTTTGATAATGTTGCTCCCTTGATTAAAACAAAGTTGTAACACATTAAATTTATCGATGATATCAAACATGATTGTATTATATTAATAATGAAAGGTTAATGTGGATTGAATTTTATTTACCTTGTCCTGCAAAGTGGTTCTTGGTAACTGCCCCCATCTTTTCCGGTCTTCAACTACAACTTTATAGTCGTACTTGTAACCGAGCTAGAGGTCTTCCTCTGCGGTTTCAGTACCAAACTCATCACCCTACATTGCATAAGACTATGTATTTTTAATTTTACTGGCTGTAATTACCTAAAAGTGTGAAGGCGATATAAATAAGATATTTGGGTACTTACAATTTGTGACTGCAACTTCAAGTAGCTGCCCTGGCCTATCCTATGATGGCCACATTTGGCAAGCCTTGCTTTTTTTGCCTTTGAAGTGTTAATCAACCTATCATCAAATGTTTCAAGTATGTTAATATATGCCACACTTTTATTTAGATATATAAAAAATAAAGGTATTGAATTGAAATTGTAATTTACCTTCAGGGACCAAAGGGTATTTTTCCTTCATCTGTCAATTTCTTCTCTTTTGCATCCTCAATGAGGGCCTTCCACTCCCTCTTTGAAATCATTAGAGGATGCTCTCACCTATCGTTTTGTTTCAAGTGTTATCTATAGGTTTCCCGCGTATATTTTAAATATTGGCCAGTTGCGGCGGTGGCCAACGTTTTATTAAATGTGTCTACACCAAAAAGGCTTTCAAGATAATCCATCAATTCTTTTTTGAGGTTGGAATTCTGGGAATTCCACCTCTCCCATGTGGTAGGCCCAAAAAGTAGCAATGCCTTGTTCTCCAAGGCCCTATAAAAATCGTTGTTCCCTACACGTAAAAAGATTATATGATTATTAATTTAAAAATAACAATTTAGATGATTTATGTTTGTTTACATAAAGAACATGAAACAATTAAAATTTTAAAAATTACCTGGGACTTTAACTTGTTTTAATGGAAGCCCTTCCTTGTTGACCATAAATGTGCCCTTAAGGGTCCCCATGCTGGTCACACATCTTGCTTTAGGAAAAACAATCATATACTTGGCCAAATCATTAGCCTCATCTCCATCACCACCTCCATAGCCTACATGTGTGGTTTCCTGGGGGTGGGTGTCATGGCTCCCATCTAATGGTGTGGAAGGTGGAGATCTGAATAGCCGCGTCCTGATAGGTATACAAGGGCTTGCATCGGTACCCTATGGCGTCTGTGCAACGCCACTACTACCGACATCATGCATGTCGGGGTTAACAGGATCCAAAAATATCTATATAAGAAAGAAAACATTTTTTCGTTTAGATAATGTAAAAGTTAAAAATCAAGCTTTCATAATTGATCTTATGACATAAAAATAAAACCACTTGAAATTATGGTTATTACCTTATATGTGTTAAGCCTTGTCATAACTTCTTTGATCCTTTCTTCGACTTTAGGAGTTTGATCTAGAATGTCTAACAAGTGAGCGAGTTCCGTGTTCGCTTTATCGATATATTTTTTTATTAATACCATAGGGTCAGGGGATGCATACAAATCCCTTTCGTCGAGCGAATCATCATCAACATCATGGCCCGCCGGCTACATATTTCAATTATGTAAACAAATAAAATAATTGATCGCCACAGAAATAAAATGCACATTAAATACAATTCGAAAATTGTTGTTCGTTTACTTGTTATGAGGCTATTGATTTACCACGATCATCCTACCACATTACAGTAAAATTAGAACTATGATCATGATCATGAGAAATAAATTCAAATGTATGAAAAATAAAGTTAGTTCATGAATATGCATGGGACAAAAACATGGCATGCTAAAAACATAAAAGTAAAGAGTGACTAAAGAACATAATGAAAATCATAAAATATAAGAGTCATTGCTTATAGGTTGGGTAAAATAGTATACGTATCGCCTCCATAATAACAACGTCTATATCTATTCGATTCAAATTGTAATCAATCAATAACTCTTCCCCTGCAACTATTGATTTTATTGCATATATGAATACACAGTTTCCTTCACGCCCCTCAAATACACAATTTGGTTGGTTATTTGTGGTCGCGGGTTGTGTACTGTTTATAAACCCTACAATATTCCCCATTGTTTTGGGCCTTCCGTCAATATAGATAGTTGCTCCTTTATTTTGATCATTGTCTTTTAGTTGTATATAATTTGCAGCCAAGCCATATCTTCACATACTTTTTGTATATTGGACTAGTCATATCCAATCTTTGTAGATATAACAGGGTCCGACATACTCCATCAATTCAGTTAATTCGTCGTAATAGACCTTTATGCCATCCATGGAAAATAGCCCCAAATCATGTAATGTAGATGGAACAATCCAATATATCCTTTCGTTTACACAAAAATAAGTGTTTATTTCAAGAAGATCCTTGGGTACCCATCATTTCACTATATGTTTGTACCTTAAGGACACCTCAATGTCGTCTATGCTCTCATGATCATAAGAACATGATCCTCCTTTCACAAGAAAAAAATCCATGCGTCTACGGAATTTTCTTATGATCTTCTCATCTCTAGTTGATCTCCGTCTGTTAGACCCTCACTTTCCTCCATTCTACTTGAACTTCCCTCACTCAATGAAGATAGATCTGACAAATACATGTTTTCTTGTACATCTTATAACACCATCAAATGAAAGAAATGGTCAACCAATGTCCTATACAAAATATATAATTAAATTTCATAGATAAAACACTTATTTTTAAACAAAATTGTTCCAATGAATTGTTTTCATATGAACAATATCTCACTACCCAACCATAAGCATCCAATGTAGATGCCACCTGTTGTCTTCAGTAAAAATGACTCCATAAGCCTAATGGATGCATTGGTGAATAGTTTTCAGTTTGCATAATTTTTGTCTTCAGTTGAGCAATTGTAGGGACAGGTTGCATCAAAGATGGACAATAAAAAGGCATAGTGGTATGCGTGTTCTTGGATTAGTATAAGCTAAACCAGCTCTGTTCTATCAAGTTGTAACAATAATTAGTACAATGGTTCTTCTTCATTACTAGTATCCTATTGGTATCATAGTAATCTCATAATGATTACCATAGTGTTACTCTTCCACACTAGTATTATGCTCTATTACTATTGGTATACTATCTAGGCATTATAAGGGCATGTTTGGAGTCAAATGACACATGCCAACAAGTTGTGGTAATAGGACACGATGTTGGTTGGAAGAACCCATAAATGATGCCATTAGACACAGATTCAATCCTAAGGCTAATTAAGGAGAAAAACCAACACACGCTAATTAATCTAGGAGTCAAGCATGCAAACAAACCTTCTCACAAAGAAGTGCTAATTGATGATGGAATCCAACACCGCAGGATTGATGTGCGAAGGGGCTAAGTTTCGGCGGGTGGTAAAGTTATGTTGACAACCTACTTAACAAACTTACGCCCCAGTGCAAGCTACCTTAGAGAGTAGTGGGAAACCCTCCAAGGAGTCTGAGTGAGTCTAGCCAACGTCGATCCCAGGTACAACACCACCTTCCCTGTACTGTCACCTTGGGTAGGAAGTATAAAATATTATGGCCTCTATGGTACCACCTACTATACCAAAGAAAAGGTGGGACAGTCAACACCAAGACCAAAAAAGCAGGGTTGATTACTCTGTCGGCCCCAATGCTACCTCGTGTTTGACCATTGTGTTATAAGGGCTTCCTAAAGTCAGTGATATAGCAACTAGATTTCACTCCCTAACTCAAAGCTCTATGTTTTTTTGCAGCTTTGGAAAGTTATTCTCACAATCCTATTCCAAATCTCTACACCTAAGCTAGGATGGGTTTGAAGAGCCCTAGAAAAGTTGATAGATAAATTTTAATTAACGCTTGATTTTAGGATGTTGTTACTCAAAGGAGTGGTCATGAAACTGATGGTGTTTCGACTCGACTCTTTAAACCATGCAAGAGGAAAATGAAATGCAATAATTTCAACTTCGATGAAAACTAGCTATGGGAAGGAGAAAGAGATTTCCCTGGATCCCTGTAAGAGTCTTTGGAAACATATGGTAATTAATATTTCAATATGAATATAAGATTTTAAAATTTACCACTTATGGGTGGACTTGAAATCATGTCTGCCAACTTATTAGTACTCCCCTTCTTATATTTGATGATAAGATGAAATTGTTGTAAAGTTCCCATCCATTTGTAGTGTCTTGTTTCTTGAAGCTTACTCTATGCCTACGATGGTTGGTGATGGGTTTGGATGATGGTTTCTTTGCCCATTAGATAATTCTTCCATTTCTTAATCACTTTAACCAAAAAATATAGTACCTTGTAATATGTAGGGTACCTTAGGACTCCACCATAGAACATGTCATAATGATAGCATATTGGCTTACCTCTTTTCACCAAGTCTACTCCCATAGCATATCCAATTACATTTGTCTCCACTTTGAAGGGATTCTACAAATTGGGCTCATGTGAAGAAATTGATGTCTCTATTAGGTTGGTGACTACACAATATCTTGTCGAGTTGATCTTAATCTAAAGAGATTGGTGTCTCTAGTAGGGTGGTTCTTACAAGCTTTGTAACAATAGGTTGATGTCTACAAAAATTTATAAAGATAAGTTTTTATGGTTTTCTTCCACAAGGTTTTACAAGTTAAACTCTATGTATCATCATTTGAGTTTACATGCATTTACTGTTTTAAAGTTAATGGATGATTGATGAATGCTCAGTTAAAGTAAAAAGTATCTTACACTTACTCACCACCCCCTCTCTATATAAGCATAAGTTCAATAGAAGGGTGTAATATTATAAATATCCAAGTGTCTCAATCTCATTGAGTACCTCTCATTTATAAGACTAGAAATGGTTCAAACAAACTGACAAGAGAGACCATGAAAGTACAAGTGTAGGGCATTAAAAATATCTACTCAAGTTTTGCGCTTTCAAAAAAACTTGGGCTATTTTACCATGCATGTATGACTAGCTAACTACAAACCTGCTTGCAGAATATTCAACGCAATTATATAAAGTGTGTGCAACAAGATCTGCACACAAGATGTATTATTGTAGCTAGTGAACATAAGATAAAATAAGATGAAAATGTTTTGAGAAATGTGCAATTTATTGTTTTGACAGATGATTGTTGGGGTATATAAATACAACAATAGATGTTGATCTCAACAACTAAATTTATTTTTTCAACCAAGGATTGTGCAATCATATGAGGTGTGTGGAATGTATATGCAGAACTATCGAATTAAAATATATTAAAAAATAATAATTATGTTGTAGTAAGATGAATGATCAACTATGGGTAGCTCATTCTACTTCACTCCTCATGTCATGTGGTAATGATTTTAGCCTCCATATTTTTCTATAGTTTTCCATAGGTCAGATAGAGGTAGGATCAATTCCTAGTAGATGAGAGCCTAACAACATGAGGAGGTTCCTTGGAATCAATAAGCACTATATAGATATCAAATTAAAGAATAAATGACAATATTAACGATCATGTTTATATATTCACAAGGTCCACATTCCAAAGAACTAACCATTAAAGCTTAAACGAATAAGAATAATCATTAGAATGTCTCAAATTGAAAGTTCTCATGTACATAGAAGTGTTGAGAATACATAACTTGGCAGAAAAAAAATATGTTCTACAAAATACATAAATAAGATAATAACATAAATAAAAATGGAAATAAAGTGGGCAAATAATTTTTAGAAAAAAAAATGGAAATTGATGAATATTGTATTTGGAAAATAGCATGGAAAATTAGCCCATAGGCGAAATTTAGCCCCCAATTTTTTCCTTGATGTAGTTTCTACAACAAAATAGAAATCATAAGGAAAACTTGGGGACCCAGATATCTAATATCTTAGTTTATATAAATACCAAAATGGATCTAGAGACTCCAACTCCCTAGTCTAGTTGAGTTAAGAGGGTTATTTTCCCTCCTCCACTAGTTTGAGTTTCAAAATATAAATGATATTAAGAGTGATTGAGCTACTTGAGGAGTTAACCATCATCTTCTAAGGTTGTAAGTCTCGTGGTCATCTTCATCATTGAGGAGGAAAAGATCCATTAGATTTATCATCCCTTATCAATTTATTGAGACGTGTGGGGCATTGAATATGGTCAATAATGTAATGGTCAAACCCCCTTTTACTATTTTTTCATGGAATTAATTCAAAATTCCTCAACCATTACTATACTAAACATTTTTCTTACCAATCCACACTAGTTGATATAATTCAAATCACAAAATCATATAAAAAATATCTAAGATATTTGACATATAATATATTCTTTTGAAATTAATCCATTCATACTCATTTGAATAAGCATATGCCAATATCATCTAGTTTGGTCATTACAAACTAGAGTGTCTATGAAGGTCTTATGTTCATGAGGTACATACATAAAAAAAATCACGAAAATAGGATGGGAAACATATGGTAATCTAAGGCCTGCCATCAGTTCCCAATTGGCACATTTCGTGTCTTTATGCAACAAGAATCACCATCAAAATTGCTACTACTCTTCTCACTCATCATCAAACTGTTTTTCCCTGCATACCTCTCTAAGGTCATATTTTGATATCTTTAATGGCATATCTATTATGGTAACCCATTCCACTATTATCCATAATCTCTTCTATTTCATACTATTTGTTTCTCCTATATATTTATAGTATGGAGTGGGGTGTAGGAGAAGAGGGAATCTGAACCTTAGGACACTCCAATTAATCATCATGTTCCTTAAAATATCCACATACAATTGTGATGTATAGAGGGAAAATTTTAGTCCTTATGGGGAATGAGGTTCTAATTTCTTAAGTGTAAGGGTTTGTTCTTCCCACCTACTTTGTCACAACTATAATAATCTGTCTCTAGACTTCCTAAGAGTGGTTTGATATTGGATTATAGCCTCATTTTAATTCTTTCTTAAAAGTAGAATCAACTTCACATATGAAGTAATTTGGGCATGGTGCTTTAACATATCTTTGGGCTTGGTGGTAAAGTCATAGAATTTAGTATTTTCTGCCATATTAATTTTTCTTGAGTTGTACAAATTGTGTAGTTTTCAGTGTTCTTCTTTGAGGGGGCTTAATTAAACTATATAACCCTTCTCTTCTAAGATTTCTTCTAGAGATAAAAATTGGAGCAAGGCATGAAATTTCACAACCCTACCCTACGACGACAACGATAATGATGACGACGACGATGATATTGGCAACAATGATGATCATGATGATGATAACGACGACGTTGACGATGATGATGACAATGACGACAATGACAACGTCGATGATGGTGACAATGACAACGATGATGATCATGATGATGATGACATTCATGATGATGATGATGATGATGATGATGATGATGATGATGATGATGATGATGATGATGATGACAACGATGATGATGATGACGACAACTATGATGATGATGATGGTTCCAATGATAATGATGATGCCAATTATAATGTCGACGATGATGATAATAAAAGTGTGAATTGGAAAAAGTTGTAAACTCATATGATTTGGGTTTCAAACTTGTTTCAAAAGTCATCAATGATAAATTGAAATATAATTTTAAGAATCCTCCAATGGCCTCCTAAGTGGTGATTCAAACTCATCTTCAATATCTTCTTTGAAGTGTAAAGTGGGGAAAAGGGTTTTGTGGAGAGCAATTACTAGTAAGACATAATCTTGGTGAAAGGAAGTTATCTTTGCAAGAAAGATATTTGGAAATATCTATTGCTATGTTTGGATGATCCTCTTTCAAATTCTACTAGCTTTAGTTACCCCAACAATTAGCTTTATGGAAGTGAATATAGGAAGGCAATGGCCTCCCAAAAAAATGATTGTTCTGTTGGACTATGGTATATGGAAAACTTGAAACAACTAACAATCTCTAAAGGAAGGGGCACATTAATCGACATTTTAGGTGTCCACTTTACAACTATTCAAAGGAGAGAGTGAAGCATCTCTTTTTGGAATGAGACTTCACCCACCAAGCATGGTCCATATACATTGTTGTGCTTCAAAGTTCTATGAATTATGGATTGATATTAAAATACATGATCTAATTTACACCCATAAGTTAGACCTACACAATGCAGGACAGTAATCCGAGAAAGTTCAAACAAAACAAGGACAAGATCAAATATATAGAGTGGGTGCATGAGTCATATTTGAGTTTGAAAACCCTCCCATATTGTCAAGGTGTGCAAATAGTCTATCCATGTCAAATTTCAATGCATACATAAACAATTTGAAAAAATTTCAACGTTTGCCCATTCACAGGTCACTGTTGTCGATGTCTAGTCCTAGCACAATGTTTTTTCACCGTTTCTTTTAAATATTGTTTGAGATGCACGTTCCCACATATAGTACTTGTAACATCCCGTTCTACTAAGCACACTTTCATTGACTTATTATTTGAGGACACTTGCGTGCAAGTGATCCGGTTATGGTACATTATGATTTCGTATTGATTATGAGTTATATATGATGATGATGATGTATCGTGATTTATTGTTACTTTCATATGTATATGTATTGACAGATGTTATTGAAGAGTTCTCATGAGTGTGCATGACACATGACAGGTTATGGGTGTTGATGGCAACAATGGACTTCCTTGGAATTTGGATTGAGTCAGGGAGTGGATTGTATTTTGTTTGAGTATTTCATTTTATGCACGTGTGATATATGATTGATTACAATATGATTTATGTATATGGATTATTGACACTGTTCTTGTCAGTGGATGCAGGCTTGATGATGCTTGCTAATCCGAATCACATAAGGAGTAAAGGGGTCATGCACATAAACCAGACATATGAGGGAGAGGTGTGGCAGCGTCCATGTCACAACCTACTAGCACTCCTGCCGTGACCTAAATTGTAGGTTAACGATTACCTAGTTCATGAGGTACACGATGTCGTGAGGGTAGACTAAGATAGTCGCTCACGAGGAAATCTAAAGGGCACGTAATAAGGCAGAATCCTTATTCCTTAGAATCCCTTAGTCTCTCACAAGGTCAGACAATGATGGCGATACTAATGACAATATTTATTATGGTAATTACAATTTGTTCAAACAATTTGCTTGGGCTCAACTTGCCACAATTTATTCAAGCAACCCTCAAGGAAAGGCTTAAAAGAAAGCCACTTGTAGCCAAGAGAAGAGTTGTATTTGTTGGATGTTGTAGATAAATCTCATTTATATTCTTGTCATTAGGCACAAGGCGAGAAACTTGATTTTTTTCCACTAAACCCTATAAAAATTAGCATTTGAAGTCAATAAAGGTGAACATTCTGGCCTTATTGATTCATTGTGTTTATATATGATGATTGTGCCTTTTTATATGAAACAAAACTAACCATTCTTCCTAAGGGAACTGAAGGGATGCTAACATAATACCTCCATGATAAAGTTATTAGTATCCAACCAATAGTTTTGAAACTACATTAAAACTTCAAGGAAGAGAGGGTTTGGTAAACCTTGGCTCTCCTTTTGTCTTGAAAACCTATGTTCATTCTAGGAGAAGAAGTTAAACTACTCTGCTAATCCAATTGAAGGACATTTGAAACAAAAAGTGAAATGAACACACTTTGATGATCAGGGCAACACATCAACCTCTCAAAGTGAATGTTAGTCTATATATTCAACACAATATTTAAATATTACTTCGACAATGAAACAAAATGAAATCTAAAACTGAGATAGCTAAGCTGAAAATATAGAGAAATTAGGTTCATTTTCCCTTTGTAGGAAAAATATTGCACCTCTAGGGCCTATATTATGGTCTAGGGATTCATATATGTCTTATGAGCCCCAAAATCATGGATTGGGGACTAAAACCTATGTTTTAAACCCCAAACCATGGCTTGAACTATGAGAACAATTTACCCCTTTTAAATTTAATGCCCAATGGTTAAAATATGAAGAGTTTACAATTATTGTAACTTTTGAATGGGTAATATTTGATCCCTTTGCAAGGGTTCGTCAAGTAGTCTTGAGCTAGTAGCAAACCTCAAAAAGTTCAAAATAGTTATTTCAAAATGGGCCTTTGATAACATATGCAAAGAAGATCAAGATTTTTTTTTACCAGAGAAGGAAATAGTTGAGATCTATGCCTAAGACATTGTCTCAAGTTTTGAGGAGTATGATAAGAGTATATTGAAGACTCTCGAAAATACTAAGAGGAAACTATGGTTGAAAGGGTTGAAAACCAGGGGATTTCAATAAGGGAGGATTAATTATTTTCTCGATAATATTGAAGATGCTAGATTGGAAGATGTGGAGCCTATAAATCTCCCCCCGACCTGGAGAAATTTGAGGACCAAGGAGGAGAAAATGGCTAAGAGGCTCAATATATTTCTGGTGTCTAAGCTAATCATGGTTGATCCTAAAAGAAATAGGTCTTGGGTAGAGGTTAGAGGAGATTCTAATCTTCTACCAATTCTCCTTCAAATAGAAAAGGAACGGGGAAATAATTGTATCCCTTTTAAATTGAATGCCCAATGATTAAAATATGAGGACTTTACAATTCTTGTAACTTCTTAATGAGTAAGATTTGATCCCTTTGCAAGGGATCATCTAGTAGTCTTGATCTAGTAACAAACCTCAAAAAGGTCAAAATTGTTATTTAAAAATGGGCCTTTGGTAAAATATGCAAAGAAGATCAAGCTTTCATTTCACTAGAGAAGGAAATAGTTGAGATCTATTCCCAAGACATTGTCTTAAGTTTTGAGGAGTATGATAAGAGTATATTGAAGACTCTAAAAAATACTAAGAGGAAACTAGTGTTGAAAGGGTTGAAAACTAGTGGATTTCAATAAGGTAGGATTAATTATTTTCTCCAAAATTTTGAAGATGCTAGATTGGCAGATGTGAATCCTTTAAATCTCCCTCCCACCTGGAAAACTTTGAGGACCAAGGAGGAGAAAATGGATAAGAGGCTCAATATATTTCTGGTGTCTAAGCTAATCATGGTCAAAATAGTAAAAAATATCAAAAAGTTCAAAATAGTTATTTCAAAATGGGACTTTGATAAAAGATGCAAAGAAGATCAAGCTTTCATTTCACCAAAGAAGGATAATTTCATCTCCTTCACAGTTGGGTTCTAATCTTTATCGTTTGATTGTCAAAATATTTGTGTGAGTCATATTTGAGTTTCG
>ML818630.1:68607-83424 GCA_009831015.1 Picea engelmannii | reverse complement strand
CAGGCATGTGGGGAATGAGGGTCTATGGGCAGTGAGCGTGGGAGGTTCCTTGGAGAGAATCCCTTCCTTGTGGTTGTGTGTTGTTTTCCCTGTAACCTCAATCTAGCCTAGATTTCCTTGCCTTGGGGTGGAGCTTAGTCCCATCTCGGGGGTGACCCACTGCTGAGCTGATGAGCAGTGTGGTATAAGGTTGGGAGGTTCGTGGAAGGCCTGCACCTTGTTGGTGGAATCTACCATTGATAAAGATAAGTATCTGATTATGTTTTAATCATGTTTTGCATGACTGTGTTGCTTATGTATCATGCTTTCCGCTGTGTATATGAATTAATATGAAAAGCTAATTGCTTGTTGATTATGGCAGTAATTCATATGAATACTCTGTGTTGAATGTGTTTATTGTTTAAATGCATGTGGGTTAAATAACATATGTATGAGTTATGTACAAAGTGGTGTTATAGTCTTCTTTTAAGAGCGATTAAACCTTAGTAGCAGAAAAGGTGTGCTACAATCTAATACCTTGACTCAGATTTTGACCAAAGGTTAGAATGATGGTCATAGCTAAAACATGCAACACTAATCAAAATAATGTCATAACAAATAGATGCATATCAGAATAATCACACCTAGGTTGCATCATTCCTCTGAATGTGTTGGATCTTGAGATCCTTCTGGATATATGGGAAGAGATCCATTCTCCTGCAAATACCCTTTAAAGCTTGACCATTTAAACATGTGTGAGTACATACCTCTAACGGCATTTGCAGGTAGAGGCACGATCTAGTAGCAGTGGTAATGATCACCAACTCTTAAGAACTTCAAGGGTGACTGCAACTGGTACTATGGCTGCAACTGCAACTACAATTGATACTGCAATTGGTTCTGAGACTGCAATTGCAACTTAGGGTTTTATGAGCAAATCCTATTTTTTCAAACTTCAAATTTTTAAATTATAGTCCAGGGGATAGATGCGTCAAGCTAAGGCGAGTAAGCTGGTGTAGTCAGATTTCTAAAAATCCAACTTTACCCCCTCAAAATGAGCAAATCCTAATTTTTCAAACTTCAAATTTTTAAATTCTAATCTAGGGGATAGATGCGTCAAGCTAAGGTGAGTAAGCTGTTGCAGTCAGATTTCTGAAAATCCAACTTTTACTCCCTCAAAATTGACCAGTGGATTTCTGGACTGGTGCTTCTGGTTTTCGAGTACTTATGGTATTCTGGTACTTCTGGTACTCCTGGTACTTTGGTTTTCTAGTTTTTTGGTACTTTGTGAAAACTAGGGTTTCACTTTTCAAAAGATATAGCCACTTAAAATTTGCGCTGAGGATGCCAAAGTGATCCTTGAGGAAGGGCACACTTTTCTATATGGTTTTAGGGCTGAAATACTTCACCAACAAAAATCCCTAATTTGCATGTACGACAACAGTGACGTTTTTCACTTTCTCTTGTGAAATATGCTCTCTTCAACTTAGCTCTAATACCATGCCAATACAATGCCAAGAGATAACTCAAACAAATATAGAAATTTCTCTCCCAAAAATGCCTCGCTCTCTCTCTCTCTCTCTCTCTCTCTCTCTCTCTCTCTCTCCAACTACAGCTCTGAAACTTGCTCCTCAATGAAAAAGTGAGTGTGTCTAAATGAGGTGCTAGCCTCCTTATTTATACAACTCTCACACATGTGGAGGTGTCTTTTCACTGGCTGGGCCGACTTCTCAATCTGGGTGGTTATAACCACCTTTAATATATTCTGGGGCCTCTTTAATATATTATGGGGCCAACTTCTTATTATGCCTATTACAATTATGTTTTGACCAATCCACAAAAGGGGATTTGGTATTTATAATATCTGACATGATCAATCCGCAATAGGGGATTGATCTAATGAATAACACAACAATAATGATTAGAATACACTTTGGAGTTACATTATTTCAACAATTTAGACTCCTCAGAAACAAGAATTACAAATTGGAAAGAGTACATTTTCATACATGCATTCTAAAATGGATATTGATGATCAACTAAGTGAGAATCTAAGAAAAATTACTAAAGGTGATGAAGAATTAGACTTAGAGGGATTCTTAGTTGAGTTTATAGGAGAACGAAAGGGTATATTGCAAATCAAACAAGGATCAAGTGAAGCTAGTTTAGCTTCAAAGAGACTTGTTATCACTATTGGGCATCTCACTTCATCTCTATTGTCAACACCAAAAGTTTCATAGACCTCTAGAGCTGAAGGAACCTGTAATAAGAAACCATCATTTTTTCATAGTATTCGTATATAAAGATAAAAAATTAAGGGGTGAAAAAGGAAATATATCATCAAGCTTGGGGATAAAACACAACTCAAAAAATATTACTATCTTTTGTGGATTACCAGCAGGGTATATTCAATTCAGTTGTACTAGAGTTAAAGGTACTTGAGTCTCTTTTTCTTGTAGATTACAAAGCCACTCAAATGAGAGTAAATCTTGGGGATATCCACCCTGTGGATATAATTGAATTGCACTAACAAAAAAGTGATATGTTGTATAGAGGGGTCTTGTAATCCTGTGCTAGTGAAAGGAATATGCAAAATATGGTAATAAAAATAGCGAAGCAGTTGAAGTAGGAGAGGGTGGCCACTAAAGCCAATAGAATTCAAATTAATGGGTTGCAGAGGAAGATTATTTCCTTAGGAGAAGATCCTAAAAATATGACTATTGTAGGAGACCTAATCAAACAGAAGGATAATGAGATTAGGATCCTTAAGAAAAAACTTAATGTTCCTGATGTACAACATGTTTAGACCCCAGAGTTGCAGGCTAGTCATGAGGAAAACGACCAGATTTACAAACCATTATTGGAAAGTAGAAATATAATAGAATGCCTACAACCTTAAATTGAAACCTTGAAAGACCAACAAACTCAGCGATTGCAGGAAACCAAGTCAACTACAATGGAAATGACTCCATTAGACCCAACAAAGGCCTTATAAAATGTCATGGTTGATTTGAGTGTGAAGGAGATCGAGTTGGACACTGTGACAAACCATCTCAAACAAAGAGACATCAAAGTAGAAAAACTAGAAGATCAGGTGAAGAGCAAAGAATTATGTTTGGCACAAAACAATACTGCTAAAGAGGAAGCTCAAAAGGAAGAAAATAAAATGAATGTAAGGGTGGCAGGGAGACCAACCATGAAAGAAGCTAAGCATATCATTTGGGACGATATAGCTAACACAATTTTTAAGAATTTGTTTTATTTTACCTTGGTGTAGGATGAGCTTGGTCTAATCATCATAGTCTTGAAAGACATAAAAGGAACAACAAATGAGTTGGAGAATAAACATGATTTGGAAGCTGATATAATCAATTTCTTGAACAATAGAAATAAAGAGAAGATGAAGGATTTGTAGATCAAATACATAACTAGCATTGTAATCGATGCTAAAAGAGTTAGTTCAAAAAGGATATTGCTACAAAATGCAGAAACTAAGTGCCATGAGATTATGAGGGAAATATCTACTTTTAAGAAGATTTTTAGTGATGTTATCAAGCATAGATTACCATCATTCTAGAATGAAAATGGGGATTTGTATCCAATGAAAAATTACCAAAATCTATTAGAATATAGGAGGAACAGTGACAACAAGTTTGAAAATCATGATGGCACTTTGAAGGGGCAAGATGTAGAAGAAATGTTGGCAAAGGATTTTGAGTTGTTGCACAATCTGAAAATGATTTTCAGGAAATTACCTCCCCCAGTTTATGAGCAATACACTAATTTGGATGAGGCAGTAAGAAACTTGAATGATCATAAGTATCTTATGGGAAAATATTGGAAAAGAAAGTGTAAATTTGTTAAATTACCATTGGGAAGACAATGTGAATCGACTGGCACCTGCCCATCTCCCCAAGGGAAGATTTCACTGAGTAATTTTTCATGTACATTAATTTTTACCAAGGTAAAAAACTTTCAATATTAAATAAGCTACAATATGTTTCAAGAAGTTGTTTTGCATACAATTGTATCTATAAAGGAGAAACAAGGTGCATTACTGATGGGTCAACAATTTTTGGAATAAGATTGTAACTTGTTCTCAAATTTTTTAGATCAATAGAGCTCACAAAGGAAGAGATAGATTATGAGAAGGGAAAATACCACATGTAGAGATTCATTCACCATGGTCGTATCAATCTGTATTTTTGTATTGTACTCCATTTTATTCTTCATGTAAAGTCATACCTATTCTTCAAACATCGCAGATCTGATTTGTTCATTAGTATAAGCCTTATGCGGGAATTGACATCATATTCATTGTGAATATATGGTGTTTTTCATGTGATTAGAATTGAATTCATAATAAATGACCGATTTCTTTCCCTTGTATATTTGATATGACTGAATGAATGCAAAAATATTAGGATATCATTGAATGTATTAAGCATGAAGTTGTTCTAAGTGTTTTACGAAGCTATAATAGGAATACCTTGTATGTTTTGTTGCATTGTTATTATGAATCCATCCATACATCCCCTTTAAATTCCAGATGGCTGATACATATGGTAATTGAAGGTGTGTTAAGACTTGGGTGTGCATTTTCATCCTGCATTGGCTTCATGTATTTTTAATCATTTTTCCCTTTATGCATTTTTTTGCATTTACAAAGTAGTTTTTAACCTTTATGCACAGTAGAGGGTTTTTGGTTTCAAAATGCACAACTAAAGTATGAATATATGTAAAATGATAAAATACAAACCACACAAATTTTATTACTCAATTTGGAGGTCATATGATTATTAGGCATGCATTTTATAGTAATCTAATTTTACCCTCCATTTTACAAAAGGTCTTGAATTTGGGTTCCAGGTAGAAGTATTTTTTTATTTGAAAATGCACTCTCAAAGATACAGATAGATTTATAATGTTATTAACTTCACCCCAAAACTTAGATCACTAAATTTATAGCTATATAGAACCATGGGCATGCATTTCCATTAGGGAACTTTCTATTGATTTGGTCTTTCAATTTAGAAAATAGATTCTCTCTTTTACACAACTGCCACTTTTATGTTCGCAAACGCAACATTAAATATGTAGACATGTGTAAAATAATCTAAGACACCCTCACAAACTTGAATCACTCAAATTGCAAGTGTGTTAATACCTAGGCGTGCATTTTTCATCATGCCCCGGTTTCATGCATTTTCAATCATTTTTCTCTTTATGGTATTTTTTTTGCATTTACAACAAAGTTATGTCTTTAGAAAAAATATGCACATATTAATGTTGTTCATAGGAAGATGATTTAAAATGGATGTTGATCCATTGTATAATATGGATGTTGACACCATAACTTCAACCAACCTCTATTTAATTATTCTTATTTTTTATCTTTAACATTCATTTTAATATCTCATGTTTCTCATATTATAAAGTAATATTTTAATATGTCGTGCTTCTTGTATTGTGGCAAGGTGATTGTGGGAAGGCACCATCCTCAAAGAAGGTAAACGACTAACAAAATCCATATCCATTTAAAGTGAGTTTTATTATTGTTTTTATAATTGAATTAATTTGGTTTTTTGTTGATATATGTAGTTGTCGACACCTGATGTACTTGAAAATGTGAGAAACAATGACGATATGTTTGAACTGAACCCAATTGAAACAATTAAAAGGACCGTGAGAAAAAAAACAGTGAACTTAGTGAATTGTGTACAAGTGAACCAACAGAGAAGAACACACAAAGATGCAGAGTTTTGATGGAGGAAATAAAATGATCTGTGGTAAGAACCATCTTTTAAAAAGTTTATTTATCACATATGTTTATGTATGAATTTTGTTTTTCTACTTTTATATGATAAGAATAAAAAATGTTTTATTTTTATAGGATTTATTCAAAAAACTTCAATAGCTTGCTCCTGAGGATGGTGTTGTAGCAGCGATACTCAGATGCCACAACGTCCTACCACAATCCACATACATGCAAGGCTCTTTGGCTCTCCTCCTGTGGCTGATAGCCCCGTGACTAAGATGATTGAACCTTTTGGGGCCCATGATATAACCTCGACACAATGCCCGCCAGAACAAGAACTTATTGGTGGAGATGAGGCAATTGGTGATTCTACAAGTTGCTTTCCTGGATCGTCATGTGTTACCAAAAAGGGAACATTGTCGGTTACCTTTTTGGTGGATGAGAACATTATTCTAACCAAGATACAAAAGATATCAGGTATTTATGAATGTCTTAATTATTTCCTATTATCTGATTGAAACACACATCTCTACGATTATTTTAAATTAATGATCATATTGTTCCGCATGAAACAACATCCTTTTTAAGCATATGAATGACAAGGCCTTAGATATTTTTGGTCCCACCATACATGCATGGTGGAATGCTCAAAATATCAGTTTGAAAAGGGATTTTACTGACCGCTTGGTCGGCCTATTTGGTGATTCCTTCAACAAAATTGGAGGCACCTCATTGGTCGGTACATATTTGAAATATGTGAGGGACCAATATAGGGTGCATTTGCAAACAACCATGGATATGAGCATCTTTTGATGATTCCCGAGATTGAGTGGAAGAATCTAGTGGAGGATCCAAAGGAGCAGACAATGATTAAAGAAGGAAAGACGTCATGTGGACCAGGAAGGTATATCATATTTTGAATTTAATATGTTGGATTTTTGTTAGTTCTATCTAAAATTGCCATACACAACCTATTGGAAAAAAATTCTAGGCTCCCAGACACGTCAAAATAAACCAAGGAAAGACTAGAAAAACATGAGCAACACAAACTTGGTAAACAACATTGTAATGATATTTGCATTAATGAACTACTTTTGTGAATAATAACTAACCATATAAATTTAACCAATTTTTTTATTGTATTCAAGGTCCCTCAGCAACAACGTACATGTCATGGAGAGTACCGAACTAGACGTACAATGTGTCAAAGCATGCATATTGAATTAGCACCAAGAGAGAGCCCAACAACTGAAGCATATCTAGACATGGATGAGCTCATCAACAGATTTCTGAAAACTAAAAAACAAAAAAAGAAGTGATTGTACATATTATGAGAAACATGCATAATGGAAACATATTTTGAAGATAAAATGTATTAATATATACTATTTGTTGCTACCCTTTTATGGATGTATGTTATATATTTTGTATGTACAAACCACATAGTTGCACACACATTCTTTCTTTCATTTACCTTTAACTTTTGTTTTGTTATTTTCTATGCATGAATCATACTATGTCACTTTCAATTATTTTCCATTAGATAGATTGGATATGGGAAATTGAAAGTGATGCGAGAGGGGGGGAAATGAGCTTCCACCTTCATGAGGTTGACCTTGTTCAGTAGAGAATAAATTATTCTCAAAACCACGAGAAGTTCATTCAAGGATTCATCCTTAGTTTTTTTAAAGTTTCATACATGTCGATATGTATGTTTATTTAATTAATTATTATTTAGTCATATAACATTTTATTCTCTAATGATTTTTTCAGGTCTCCACAATGGAAATGCAACTAAAAACTAGCATATGTGTGATGTGGTTGTACAAGTTCCTGCCTCATCGATCTCGTAGATGAAAATTAGTACTCATTTTTCCATTTTAGTTAGTGTGTCTACACAGTTGCCAAAGATTCACATATATTTCAACCATTTACCAAATTTTGGGCACAAATCACTCTAGTATACAATATTTAGGGTTTAGAACAAAGCCACAGTCCTATAACATGTAACTTGTAAATTATCGATACCATACATGGGTTTTTATTCCTAGGGCATGCATTTTCCACCATGCCCTGTTTTCATATATTTTTATGTTTTTTTACGTTATGCATTTTTTTTCACTTACAGGGAAATTTTTAACCTTTATGCACAGTAGAGGGTTGTAGGTTTCAAAATGCACAAGTAAAGTATGAATAGATGTTAAATGATAAAATCCAGACTCCACAATTTGGAGTTCATATGAGTCTTAGGCATATACATTTTACAGTAAGATGTTTTTACCCTCCATTTTACAAAAAATCTTGAATCTCGGTTCAAGGTAGAAGTCCTCGGTCATTTTTAAATGCACTCCTCATGACATATATAGATTCAAAATCTTATTAAATTCGCAACAAAACTTAGAGCACTTTCTATTGTTTTGGTGTCCCAATTTACAAGGTAGTTATTGTCTCTTTTACACAACAACCACTTTTGTGTTTGCAAACGCAAAACTAAATATGTGAATGGGTATAAAATTATCTAAGACACCCTTAGAAACTTGAATCACTGAAATTGCAGGTGTGTTAAGGCATGGGCGTGCATTTTCATCATGTCTTGTTTTCTTGCATTTTTAAGCATTTTTCTCTTTATGCATTTTTTTGCATTTACAAAAGAGTTTTTAACCTTTATGCGCGATAGAGGATTTTTGGTTTGAAAATGCACAACTAAAGGTATGAATAGATGTAAAATGATAAAATACAAACTCCACAAATTTTATCACTCAATTTGGAGATCATATGAGTCCTAGGTGTACATTTTATAGTAATCTAGTTTTACCCTCCATTTTACAAAAGGTCTAAAATTTGAGTTCCAGGTAGAAATCTTTTTTTTCATTTGAAAATGCACTCTAGATAATATAGATAGATTTAGAATGTTGTTAAATTCACCCAAAAACTTAGATCACTAAATTTTGAGCTATATAGAAGCATGGGTGTGCATTTCTATTAGGGCACTTTCTATTGTTTTGGTCTCTCAATTTACATGGTAGATTTTGTCTCTTTTACACAATAGACACTTTTATGTTCGCAAACGCAAAACTAAATATGAAGACAAGTGTAAAATTATCTAAGACACCCTCAGAAACTTGAATCACTCCAATTTCAAGTGTGTTAAGATTTGAGCTTGCGTTTTTCATCATGTCTTGGTTTCATGCATTTTAAAGCATTTTTCCCTTTATACATTTTGTTTGCATTTAAATGGCAGTTTTTAACCTTTATGCAGAGGAAAGGGTGTTTGGTTTGAAAATGAAAAAGTAAAGGTACGAATAGATGTAAAATAATAAAATACAAAGTCCACAAATTTAATCACTCAATTTGGAGGTCATATGAGTTCTAGGTGTGCATTTTATAGTAATAGTTTTACCCTTCATTTTACAAAAAGTCTTGAATTATGGTTCCTCGTAGAAGTCATTTTTCAATTGAAAATGCACTCTCGATGACATAAATAGATTCAGAATGTTATGAACTTCACCCCAAAACTTAGAACACTAAGTTTGAAGCTATATAGAAACATGGGCGTGTTTTTCCATTCGGGCACTTTCTATTGTAATTGGTATCTAGATTTAAAAGGTTTATTTATTTAATTATTATTCAATCATATAAACTTTTATTCTTTGATTATTTATGCAGGTGCGCTCAATGGAAATGTAACTAACAACTAGCCTATGTGTAATGTGGTTGTACAAACTCATGTCTCATCGAGATCATGGGCACAAGTAGTTAGTACTCATTTTGTCATTTTAGTTAGTGTGTGTGCACAGTTGCCAAATATTCATGTGTATTTCAATATTTTACTAAATTATGGGCACAAATCACCCTAATATACATTCTTTAGAGTTTACAACAAATCCACATTCTTGTAACTTGTAATTTGTAAATTAACAACACCATACATGGATTTTTCTCCCTAGGGTGTGCATTTCTCATCATGCCCTATTTTCATGCATTTTTTTGCATTTACAAGACAAATTTTAACCTTTATGCACAACAAATGGTTTTCGGTTTCAAAATGCACAAGTAAAGTATGAATAGATGTAAAATGATAAAATTTAAACTCCACAATTTGAACCACTCAATTTGGAGGTCATATGAGTCTTAGGCGTGCATTTTACAGTAAGACAGTTTAACCCTTCATTTTACACAAAGTCTTGAATCTTGGTTCAATGTAGAAGACCTTAGTCATTTTAAAATGTACTATATATATATATATATATATATATATATATATATATATAATGTTATTAACTTAACCCCAAAACTTAGATAACTAAATTTGGAGCTATATAGAAGCATGGGCATGCATTTCCATTAGGTCACTTTCTATTGTTTTGGTTTCTCAATTTACAAGATAGAATTTTTCTCTTTTACACTACAGTCATTTTATGTTCGCAAATGAAAATCTGAATATATAGACAGGTGTAAAATTATCTAAAACACCCTCAAAAACTTGAATCACTCAAATTGCAGGTGTGTTAAGACTTGGGCATGCATTTTTGTGAAGGTTGGCATGCATTTTTGTGAAGCATGGCATGCATTTCTACATAAGAGCATAAATTACAGTTTAAAAGAAAATCGTGTATTTATTAAGTGTGACTATGCATTTTTAGATGTGGAGGCTCTAACAAGCTTCAATTAGGGTTGTATGCAACAATATAAACCTTAATCCTAATCCTCTGTATCACCATATATCGAGAACATTGCCATCTAAATCTGGTTGAACCTCTTTGACTTCTTAATCTAACGCATCTAACCGCTCCCTATGTCCAATGCAAATTGATTTATTTTTTACTTCATTATATAGGCATTGAACTTCCGACGCCAAGGTTTTTTGTCAAATGCATGTCGGTATTTCGACGAACAATTTACACCCATCCGTCCCATTTCTGATAGGACTTGAAGCTCTCATCAGTCCCCACTCCGACAAAAGTTTCCCAACATGGCATCGTCGATCCGACGAATCTACCATGCCATATCGTTGGAGTGTTGGTGGATTGTTCCCTCTAGAGCATCACCATGCCGATGTAGGTCGTCGACCATAAAGTTGCAATTTCGATGATATCTGCATCATCTTTCCGACGGTACTTATGCGCGTCTATGTCGTAGTAATGAGAGACATTGTCGATAAAATGACGATGACTTGACTAATGACAGTTTTTTGGAAAATTCCATGTGGAAACCCAATGTGTCGACATACCAACAGTTCTATGATTGTCATAATTGCGACGATCTTATGCGGAAAAAATTTGTTTCGTAAAATATCTCCACAGTTGCCATGTGGAAACTCGTTATGTCGGTTGTTTGACATATGGATCGGGCCATCGAGAGTGTGATGAAAGGCGTTCGACGAACAACTAGAATCGGGTTCGTCGGAAGATAGACAAGAATTTGTCAGAACGTCGTCAAAAAATGTGTCAAATGTATTCGTGCCAATTATCAGTTTATCATGATTAGCCCCCTTCAACAAAGTTATTTGGCTTGATTCTTGAAAGAACAATTAGTCAATGGATTGAGGAAAATAATAAAACGGTGGAAGGAAAAGACTTCAAGTACTAACACGCTATAACTAATCACCTTCTAACCCTTAAATTTTTTTTTCAGAATTGTGGAGGCAAAAAAAATTATCTCATTTATTGTTTTGTTGAATTTAGAAAACCCTTGGACATAATGCCTAGATACAAGCTATAAAGACACTGGAAAAAATAAGTATACCTCCTAAGCTCTGTGGAGTTGTGATTAAGTTCTATGAAAAGGTCATTGCAAAAATGAAATGTGATCACAAATGAACAATGGACATTAATTTTAACATTGGTGTTAAGGAACGATGCCCTCTTTCTCCCACCCTTGGCATTTATATTGATAATATTAGGCAATGTTTAAAAGAGAAGAGGAAGATTGGTATTAACATGATTGGACGTCTTCCTTTTCTTAACGATATTGTTGTTTCTGCAAAAACTATTGACGATAATCATAATCATCTCAAAGTTCTTCAACAATTCTACAAAAATAATGAGCTTGCCATTAATATTGACAAAATGAATATTATGATAATTAAATCTAAGAAAAAAATTGTCCTCAAATTCCATATGGTGAAAACATCCTTGAAGAGAGTTCCACTCTTACAAATACTTGGGTATCGATTTCAATTTCCATTCAAGCTAGAACCCATAGTGTCATAAAAAGAATCATTAGAGGTTGGAAAGTTTATTATGGTCTTGAATGCATATGTACAAATGTTGAACTTTGGTATTGGGATAAGAAAATATTTATTTTTAACACTTTAGTTGTTAATATTATGGTAGCTTCGGGAGGTATGAACCTCTATTGTGACCTATGACGAGATTAGAATATTCCGTAAGGAAGCAAAGAAGTAAAAGAAACCCTAGACGAGATGTCGGCTGTAGAAATATAATTAATATGAATTAATTAGTACCCAGAAGGAGAAGTCAGCCCAAGCAAGTCTTCCAGATTACTATAAATACAAGGCGCCAGTTCTCATTATTCACATTCTCAGAATTGTACAGATCCAGTTGTGCACACTGCAGTTGGCAATTTTGTGCGCAATTTTCTGGGGAAGGTGTTGTGCCAATTTCTGAGTGGGACTATCTGATCAGCTTTGGTTTCTATTCTTGCTTCGTGCATTAGCCTTACTTGGCTATTGATTGCTACTAGTATTATTCTCTTTCAAAGTCAAGGTGCTTGGAGGGTGGTTTCGACCTATGGTTGGGTGACAAGGGTATTGTCAATGGTAAAACGAACACAATCCTTCGTATTCTAACAGGTTATGGGCCCACACCTCCTTCATTCAGTCTAAACGTTGGAAGGAAGCATAGCCGCTAGGATATTGAACTTGCTAAGGAACTGTCGCTAGGGTTACTAGCAGGAGCAGCTTCCAAAGACATTGTCACTAGGGTTACTAGCAGAAGCAGTTGCAGAAACCCTAATCTCAGATCTGGCACCTTGTGATGGAGCATCTCGCTCAAAAAGAAGATATCCAGATGCGCCCTAACTTAGCGCACCTTTTGGCTCTCTCAGATGACAGAAACGACAAAGTTGAAGTTTTGGATCAAGGCACGACCAGTTACCAGTCAACTAAAGACAAGAGTGAAACGATCAGTCTTTTACATTACTCAGCACTTGCTGGAACAATTGAAGATGACATGTGGATAATCGATAGTGGAGCTTCTAGGCACATGATGGGTGATCAAGCCAGACTCTCAAATCTAAATGAGAAGAAGACCTCATACAACGTAGAGCTTGGAGACAAAACCACTTACTCCATGGAAGGATTTGGACAAGCCTCCATCAAAATGAAAACATGTAACTATGTTCACTTAAGCAATGTTTTATATGTACCTAGTTTAGAAAAGAATCTTGTATCGATATCTTTCCTAGAAGACAAAGGAAACAGAATAGCTTTCGTGGATGGAAAAGTGTTATCATGGCATAAAGACTCCATCATAGAGAATGCTAGGGTTATTGGAAGTCGTGAAGGAAATCTATATAGACTACTAGAACAAAATGAAGAAACTCGTGTACACAACGAAGTCAACCCCAATGAGCTTTGGCACAGAAGGTACGCTTACATTAACTATCAAGCATTACCCTTTCTCAAAAGGTTGGTTGAAGGAATACCAGAGTTGCAGTCTACACATGAAGGAATCTACAAAGGATGTGCTCTTGGGAAGAATATCAAAAAACCATTCCCAAGCAGCAACAACAGATCTAAGCAGATTCTAGATCTGATACACTCAGATGTTTGTGGTTCGATGCCAGTGAAATCTCTAGGAGGATCTTCTTACTACGTAATCTTCATAGATGACTATTCAAGAAAGACTTGGTTATATCTACTCAATACAAAAGACGAAGTATTCAGCAAGTTTCAAGAGTTCAAAGAAGAAATAGAAAATCTCATGAATAAGAAGATCAAGACGCTAAGAACCGATAATGGTGGAGAATACACATCAAAGGAATTTGTTGCATTCTGCAAATCGGCAGGGATTAGGAGGGAGTTGATTGTTCCTCATAATCCTCAACAAAATGGTGTAGCAAAAAGAAAGAATAGATCCATTGAAGAAACCGTAAAATCCTTACTAAATGATCAAGGTCTATCCATGTTCTTATGGGGAGAAGCAACAATGACAACAATATATGTGCAGAACAGAAGTCCTCGTCGTATATTGAAAGACATGACACTAGAAGAATATTTCTCAGGTAAGAAACCTAATGTGGAAAATCTAAAAATATTTGGATGTCCTTTTTACTCTCACATTCCCAAGGACAAGAAGAATAAACTAGAACCTTCGGGAAAGGGATATTTGTGGGATAAAGTGATTCATCCAAAGCTTATAGAATATATATTCCAGAACAACACAAGATCAAAGTCAGCAGAGATGTGACATTCAATGAGAATATGACCTTCAAGAAATCTATAGAAGAAAATATAGAAGAAGAAGAGATTGAAGAACTTAACAAAGAAAGCACAAAAAACGTAAATGACGAAAAAAAACTACTTGATCATCCCATGGAACCATGTGAAAACATTGATTCAGATATCGTACCTAAGACCAAGAAAAGACCAGCTTGGCTTGAAGATACCTTACAAGACGCAGAAAGACTCAAGGTTCCAAAAGGAACATTCAGAAAGAGTAAAAGACCTAAAATATTCTCAAGTTATGCAACATACATGACGAAGCTTCTAGATGAAGAACCTACCACATTTGAAGAAGCATTTCAAAAGGGACAATGGAAAGAAGCTATGACAGAAGAGCATCAATCCATTATGAAAAATGAGGTATGGGAAATCGTACCAAGACCTAAAGAAAAATCGGTGGTAACCTCAAAATGAGTGTACAAGATCAAACATGCAGCAGACGGAAGCGTGGATAAATACAAGGCAAGATTCGTAGCTAGAGGGTTCTCCTAGAAGGAGGGAGAAGATTATGATGAAACATTTTCTCTGGTGGCTAGATATACTTCCATCAGAGCTATCATATCTCTTGTCGCTTCCATGGGATGGAACTTACATCAGATGGATGTAAAGACAT
>ML818630.1:41434-67911 GCA_009831015.1 Picea engelmannii | reverse complement strand
AGCATGTGAAACATGCACAGAAGCAATATGGTTAAGGAAGTTAATCTCCGATTTATTTGATCAGATTCCAGAATCAACCACAATATATTGTGATAATCAGAGTTGTATAAGATTATCAGAACATCTCGTGTTTCATGAAAGGCCGAAACACATTGAGATCAAATACTACTTTATTCGAGATAAAGTCCAGGAAGGAGAGGTAAAGCTCAAATATATCCCCACTGGCGAGCAGATAGCAGACATTCTGACAAAACCTCTATCCAGAATAAAGTTTGCATATTTTCAAAAGAAGATGGGGATTGTGGAAATAACTCCCTTAGCTGAAAGGGAAGACTCTCTAGGTTAGGAGGGAGCACTAAAATTATTATTGAAAAATATTATTGAAACATTTATCTTTGTGATTGGAAAATAGTCCAGCTTGGACAAATTCTTTCATGTTCGGAAAGTGGATTGAGATTTCTGACGGACAGTGATTTCCCATTGTGGTTAACATAGGAAATGGTCCAGATTGTTGATGTATCATAGACAGCGACTTCCCATTATGGTTAACATGGGGAGTGGTCTAGGGCAGTCTCTCTTCTTGAGGGTTACTCAAGAAGACTGGCCTGCCTCGCCGAACAACGATTTCTCATTGTGGTTAACATGAGTAATGGTCCATTTTGGAAGTTGATGCAGGATAGTCTTTTCCTCTTGTGGTTAATAGAGGAAATGGTACGGATAGTCATTCCTTAGGGTTTATACATTCTCTCCAGGGTGCACTTTGATTAGCGTAGGAGGAATGGTCCAGGCTCAGCAATCAGGGACAGGCATTCCTTAGGGTTTATACATTCTCTCCAAGGTGCACTTTGATTAGTGTAGAAAGAATGGCCCAGGGTGGGGAATGGTCCAGGTTCAGAAGATAGGACATTGATTCTTCCTTTCTTGAGAAGAATAGTCCAGATATCTCATTGTTCTACTCTAAGGGCAGATATTCTTTCAGATCTCATAGATGTGAGTGAAAGATTGGCCCAGATGATTCAGTTTATATCATAACATTGTTTCTGTGCAGATTGATATCAGATGATTGTTATGAAGATTGTTTGATAGTAGATGTATCCTACTGTGTGGATGTGTTCCACTGTTTGTGACTATGTATCATTGTTTGAGTAGTTGTGTACTATCTTGGATAAAGCACAGTTTTGTTCTATCAATTGATATTGTACCAGTTGTCATGGAGATTATCCAGTTGGATAATAATGACAGTGCTCGTGATGCTACCAGTTGAATGCTCTGTTGTGCTCAAGACCATACCTCCCTAGCTAGGAGGGAGTGTTAATATTATGGTAGCTTCGGGAGGTATAAACCTCTATTTGTGACCTATGAAGAGATTAGAATATTCTGGAAGGAAGCAAAGAAGTAAAGGAAACCCTAGACGAGATGTCAACTGCAGAAATATAATTAATGAATTAATTAGTACTCAGAAGGAGAAGTCGGCCCAGGCAAGTCTGCGAGATTACTATAAATACAAGGCGCCAGTTCTCATTATTCACATTCTCAGAATTGCAGAGAGCCAGTTGTGCGCACTGCAGTTGGCAGTTTCGTGCGCAAGCTTATAGGGAAGGTGTTGCGCCAGTTTTTGGGTGGGACTATCTGATCAGCTTTGGTTTATGTTCTTGCTTGGTGCATTAGCCTTGCTTGGCTATTGATTGCTACCAATATTCTTCTCTGTCAAGGTCAAGGTGCTCGGAGGGTGGCTTCGGCCTATGGTTGGGTGACAAGGGTATTGTCTATGGTAAGACGAGCACAATCCTTCATATTCTAACTATTCTAACTATAAATTTAAGAGACTTGGAATAAAATTGAGCAAATCCAAAAACATTTTATAACCTATAAATTTAAAATCAAATGAAATGCTCCTCGTTGATGATTACAGTTGTGTGAGACATCCTCCAGGACAAAAACTGAGTGAGTCGACCTGAGAGAGAGCCCATGATTTGGGTGTGCCCATGAGATGGGTGTGTAGTACCTCTCTGAAACGAAGATGGAACATTGTGTGCCCCTGTGTAGGGAAGATTCCCATGAGCTAGGTGTGTTGCTCTCTCTGAGATGGAGATGGAACGGTGTGTGCCCCTGAGAAGGGAAGATGCCCATGAGATGGGTGTATCGTTTGAGATGAAACGATGTGTACCCCTATGAGGTGTGAAGAAGCCCATGTGATGGGTTTACTTTTCTCCTCTATGCAGAGAGTTGAGACGATGTGTTACTCCAGATGATTCTCCTGTGAGACTCAGTGAGATAGAGGTCTATTGAATAGGACGTCCCTGTGGTTGAGCACAGGTGGAAGTGATCCTAGTGGCTGAGCACTAGTGAGTGAGTGTCTAGATGATTCTCCTGTGAGACTCAATGAGATAGAGATCTGTTGAATTGGACATCCATGTGGCTGAGCACATGTGGAGGTGCCCCTAGTGGCTGAGCACTAGTGGGTGTGTGAGATCCCTTACTATATTGTCTAAGAGTTAGATTTACCTGTAACCCTAATTGTGATGTAAAGGGTACAGGTTAGCCCCACCATAAAGTGAAAGTTAATTAATGTAAAAGATAATTAATATTGTAATTATTAATTATATTCTGAGTTAGTGAGGTCGGGCCCGTTGTGCCAATAGACACCACTTTTGATGTGTCCAGTCTAATATAAATAAAGGTGATTTCCCCATTGAGGAAACACAACACAAGTGTGATTTTGGAAATTTCAGCAAGTACACGTTCTAGGGCTAAAGTGCGCACCTCTCTTGGGCGCTAGCCTTCTAGGTTTTGTGAGCACCCTTTTGTGTGCTAGGTCTATGGTGTGGGAGGTCTTTCTCTTGAAGAATATAGAAAAAGATTGGTTGGGTTTTCTTCCCTTGTTGAGAAGGATTTCTCATGATACTTCTTGTGTACTTGTGCATGGCATTTCTTCTTGTGATCTTGGTTACTGCAGAAAAGTGTTTATGGTGTAACTGCAATTGTTTATGGTTCAAGTAAAATGCTAAAATTGGAATAAACTTCACTCTTGAGCCTAGCCTAGTGAAAAATCAACATGGTTTCAGAGCATAGGTCTTGAAGAACCCATTGCACAAGCATTCAAAGCAAGTGGTCGTCTTCTTATGCAGTTCTGTACGGTCCTCTAAGGTTTGGTGCAATTCCATACAACCCTCCTTTTATGAGGTGTTTCAAGACCTTAAACTTGGACGTTGGGGATTAAATTTGTACAGGAGTGTATGGCCTCCTTCAGCGCACCTCCAACAAGCTTCAAATTGCATTTTCGGTCATTTTTTATTTTTGGCCCTAGGGTTTCTAGGGTTTTACAAATTTTTGCAGAAATTTCAAAATTAGGGTTTCTGCAGCTCATTGAAGGAGCTCTTTAGCTCACCAGTGTTCTTCTAATTTTCAAGGCTTATTGCTGGGAGTCATAAGCCCAACAAAACCTAAGGTCTCTAGCCTAGCCTAGCCGTTAGGTTTTCTATCCCAGTTGACAAGGGTTTGTGAAGAATCTAAAATATGATGAATAGAACTATGATGGAAGACAAGCTTGATGAATCAAGCAAATACAGTTCCTGGAATCCAAGACTTCAGAGAGATGAAGACATCAACATTTCATCACTCTCAGGTATGGTTCCTACTAATGATGATACTTGGTTAATTGACAGTGGTGCCTCTAGGCACATGACCAGTTTTAGAGATCACCTGACTAATCTTGTTGAGAAAGAGACAAATCTACATGTTGTCCTTGGAGATGATGCCAGATATAATGTGAAAGGGGTTGGAAATTATACCTTCCAACTAGATTCTGACATACAACTTCAATTAAGTGAAGTACTATATGTACCTGGGATGAAGAGGAACCTTGTCTCCATTTCTGCCTTAGAAGACAAAGGCTACAAGGTTACCATTTCTAAAGGAAGAGTTATTGCATGACACAAGGACTCACATATAAATTTTGTCGAAGTAATTGGTGTTTGAGAAAGCAGCTTATACAGATTGACCATCAAACCAGTTCAGGCCCTGTTACATGATAATATTAGCTTGAGTGAGTTGTGGCATAGGAGGCTTCCTCACATTCATTATAGAGCTCTCCCAGCTCTAGGGAAAATGGTAATAGGCCTTCCAGAGATACAGATTCAGCATAAAGGCATTTGCAAAGGTTGTGCTCTTAGTAAGAATGTTAAAGGGTCCTTCTTGAGTAGTGACAATAGATCCAAGGAAATCTTGGACTTGATACATTCAGATGTGTGTGGGCCAATGATTGTTGCCTCCCTGAATGGATATTTGTACTATGTACTCTTCATATATTATCACTCTCTGAAAACTTGGATTTACTTCTTGAAGAACAAGGATGGAGTCCTTGCAAAATTTCAATAATTCAAAGCTCAGGTTGAGAACCTAATCGAAAGAAAGATCAAGGTACTAAAATCAGATAATGGAGGAGAATACACCTCCAAGGATTTCATCAATTTATGTATTGAAGCAGGGATCAAGAGGGAGTACACAGTTCCTTACAACCCTCAGCAAAATGGGGTTATATAACAGAACTTTCATCGAGGCAACCAAAGCAATGATACATGATCAGAGTCTACCTATGACTCTGTGGGAAGAAGCATGCATGACAGTAGTATATGTTCAGAACATGAGTCCTCACCGGATCTTGAAGAACATAACTCCAGAAGAAGCCTTCACCAGAGTGAAGCCTGAGATTGGACACTTCAGGATATTTGGGTGTCCAATATATTTTCATGTACCCAAAGAGAAGAGATCCAAGCTAGACCCTTCAGGGAGAAAGGGCACATTTATGGGATACAGTGAATCTTCGAAGGCATATCGGATTTACATCCCTGGTCAGAGACAAATTGAGATAAGCAGGGATGTTATCTTTGAAGAAGAGATGGCCCTTCAAAGATCCAAAGAATCTCAGATGGAGATTGACAGTGAGACAATACCTTCTCCCCCTTCAGCAGTTCAAAGGGGGACATACATTATTCCAATTGCTCCAGTTGATATGCCCAGAGATATTGCAGTGGGGCATAAAAGGCTTACTTGGGCTCGACAAACTCTGTTGGAGGCAGAGGGACATACAACCCCTCAAGGCACATCTTGAGAGAGCAAGAGACCAAAGAGATTTTCGAGCTACCTTTCAACCATGAGCCACATAATTGATTCTGAGCCTTCTTGTCATGGAGAAGCGACATGTGAACAGGTATGGCAAGATGCCATGAAAGAAGAATATCAGTCTATCTTGAAGAATGATGTATGGGATATCGTTCCGAGACCAAAAGGGAAGTTTGTAGTTACTTCCAAGTGGATCTATAATATCAAACATGCAGCTGATGGAAGTATAGAGAAATACAAAGCGAGATTTGTAGCCAGAGGATTCTCACAAGTAGTGGGAGTTGACTATGATGAGACATTTTTTCCAGTAGCCCGATACACTTCCATATGTACTATCATTGCACTAGTTGCATCCATGGGTTGGAAACTACATCAAATGGATGTAAAGACAATCTTTCTCAATGGTGAGATTGAGGAAGAAGTTTATGTTGAGCAGCCAGAAGGATTCACGATACACAATGAGAAATCTCATGTGTGCAAGTTGAAGAAAGACTTTTATGGACTAATGCAAGCACCTCGTGCTTAGTATGAGAAAATGGATGGATTCTTGATGAGTTTGGGCTTCAGCAAGAGTGATGTTGATCAAAACCTATATTATCATATTGTTGGCAACGAGTGCTTAATATTGGTCCTATATGTGGATGATCTTTTCCTCACCGGTTCAGAGAGACTTCTTGTTGAATGCAAGCAAGCATTGACTACGAAATTCGTGATGAAGGATCTGGGTATGATGCACTACTTCTTGGGACTAGAAGTATGGCAAAGGAATGATGAGATTTTCCTGAGTCAAGGAAAATATACAGTGGAGATATTGAAAAAGTTCAGTATAACAAAATGAAAATCCATGCCTACACCAATGGTGATGGATTTGAAGAAAATGAATGATGTTGATTCAGGCAAGATTGATCCACACTCCGACATGATTGGATCACTGATATATCTGGTTAACACCAAACCTGATATATGATATGTAGTGAATGTACTTAGTCAATTCATGAGTCAGTCGAGAGACTCATTGGATAACAGTGAAACATGTATTGAGATACCTACGAGGCACGGTTTGATATGGCCTAAGATATGCCTCCAACGTAGACTTGAGTTAGCAGGGGTATGCCGATGCAGATTGGGCAGGTAGCACAGTGGACCAGAAGAGCACATTCGGTTGTTGTTTTACCTTGGGGTCTGCCATGGTTTCCTAGTGCAGCAAGAAACAAAGATCTGTGGCCTTGAGTACCGCAGAAGCAAAGTATATAACGTTGAGTGTGGCTTCACAAGCTTTTGACAAATTTATTTGATCATGAGATGGATCCTACCAATATTCATTGTGATAAGCAGAGCTATGTAAAGCTCTATGAGAACCATGTGTTTCATGATAGATCGAAACACATTGAGATAAAATATCATTATATCATAGACATGGTGCAGAGGAAAGCAGTACACGTGCAGTACATTCCTACCCATGAGCAGATTGCAGATATCTTCACCAAACTGCTTGCCAAGACGAAGTTCAAGTACTTCCGTGAGACACTTGGCCTGGTGGAGAATACCTCCCTAGTTGAGAGGGAGTGTTGATGATTACAGCCAAGACAAAGTTCGAGTACTTTCATGAGAGACTTGGTCTAGTGGAGAATGCCTCCCTAGCTGAGAGGGAGTGTTGATGATTATAGTTGTGTGAGACATCCTCCAGGACACAGACAGAGTGATTCATCCTGAGAGAGAGTCCATGCGTTGGGTGTGCCCATGAGATGGGTGTGTAGTTCCTCTCTGAGGCGGAGATGGAATGTTGTGTGCCCCTGTGTAGGGAAGACGCCCATGAGTTGGGTGTGTCATTCTCTCCAAGACGAAGATGGAACGTTATGTGCCCATGAGATGGGTGTATCGTTTGAGATGAAACGATGTGTACCCCTGTGAGGGGTGAAGGAACCCATGTGATGGGTTTACTGTTCTCCTCTGTGTAGAGAGTTGGGACGATGTGTTATTCCAGATGATTCTCCCGTGAGACTCGGTGAGATAGAGATCTGTTGAGTAGGACGTCCCTGTGGTTGAGCACATGTGGACGTGATCCTAGTGGTTGAGCATTAGTGAGTGAGTGTCTAGATGATTCTCCTGTGAGACTCATTGAGATAGAGATCTGTTGACTTGGACATCCTTGCAGTTGAGCACAGGTGGACGTGCCCCTAGTGGTTGAGCACTAGTGGGTGTGTGAGATCCCTTGCTATATTGTCTAAGAGTTAGATTTACCTGTAACCCTAATTGTGATGTAAAGGGTACAGGTCGACCCCACCATAAAATGAAAGATAATTAATGTAAAAGATAATTAATATTGTAATCATTAATTATATTCTGAGTTAGTGAGGTCGATCATGTTGTGCCAATAGACACCACTTTTGATGTGTCCAGTATAATACAAATAAAGGTGATTTCCCCACTGAGGAAACACAACACAAGTGTGATTTTGGAAATTTCAGCAAGAATAAGTTCTAGGGTTGAAGTGAGTGCCTCTCTTGGGTGCTAGCCTTCTAGGTTTTGCGAGCACCCTTTTGTGTGCTAGGTATATGGTGTGGGAGGTCTTTCTCTTGAAGAATATAGCAAAGGATTGGCTAGGTTTTCTTCCCTTGTTGAGAAGGGTTTTCCAGGATACTTCGTGTGTACTTGTGCATGGTATTTCTTCTTGTGATCTTGGTTACTGCAGCAAATTGTTTATGGTGTAACTGCAATTGTCTATGGTTCAAGTAAAATGCTAAAATTGGAATAAACTTCATGTTTGAGCCTAGCCTAGTGAAAAATCAACACTCATTACCTATTTCTTGTTGGGGAATAGGGTGGAACACGACATGAAATGGAAAAGACAGTACTGCAGATAATCGAAGAGGAGACAAAAAAAATTGAAAACAAAGGTGATGTCTAAAGACATCGTTGCAGCATTAAGCAGAGTGCACTGTGAGAAGAACATCATAGTGCATATTACACACCTTGATCTGTGTGATCTATGTGTTCTATTGCATGTTAATAATGACCCAAGGGGTATGCTATTTATAGCCTCAAGATCTAACCAACTTCCATAGAATCGGGAAGACCTTGTCCACATATAATCGTCAATTGTTAGAGTTGACTCTACCAAATCCATGTTGTTGAGTCGGCTCGACAAGAATGCTCGATCTGACTGTCCATGCATCCAACTCATACTTGATTGCTAGGCTGGTCAATCCACCACCTGACTATCTTCGGCTAATGGTCGAATGTCCAATCGACAAGTATGTCAACTACTCAACCAACTAATGTAGAGATTTGGTCAATCGCTCGGTCGACTGTATCCAGATGTATGTCAACAGCTCAACCGACTGAATCCAACAGAAGTGTGGTGAACCATCAATGTTTGATGTTCCAACACACACACACACACACCCATCAACACACGTCTTTGGAGATCTAGGAGGTGAAATTACTTCATCATGACACCCGCCCATAATTACATCTTCTTGAAGCCCAAGTATTGTATGGAGCTTGATAAACCTAGCTTCAGATAAGGATTTGATGAATATATCAACAACCTAATCATCTATTCTGCAATATTCGAGATGGACAACGTTCTCATGAACCAATTGTCTCAAATAGTGAGCATGGAGCTTAACATGCTTCATCTTACTGTGGGCAACACAATTGTCAGCAACCTATATAGCACTTTGGTTATCATAGTAGATTGTAGTCGAGGTCTGAATAGGAAGGCCAAGTTCACCCAGAAGTTGGTGGATCCATACTGCTTTAGTACCTACTTGAACGACACCATGATATTGTGCTTTTGTAGTCGACAAAGAGACTACATTATGTTTCTTGCATGACCAAACCAACAACCCATAGCTTAGACTAAACACAGCCAGAAGTGGACTTACGATCATCACTTTCACCAGCCCAGTCGAAGTCTGTGAAGTTGACCAGTGAATCTGAACTTCGACAATATTTGATACCAAATTGAGTGGTACCCTTGAGATAGTAGACAATGCATTCAACTGTTTTTCAGTCATTTTCTCTGGGGTCCTACATAAACCAAGAAACCACACTAACAACAAAGGAAATGTCAAGTCGACTATGAGTAAGATAAATAAGGTTGTCAACCAATGGTCGATAAAGTGTAGCATCGACTACGAGTGTTTGACGGGTTTTGGTAAGCTTTACTCCATATTGAAAAAGAGTAGCACAGGGCTTACAATCAACCATCTTAAAATGTGTCAATAGATTCATCACATATTTACACTGAGAAATGAAAAATCCATCACATAGTGGTAATAATGCAGAATACCAAGATTTGTCATGTCAAAGGAGCCAGCAAGTTGTTTCTTCAATCTAAGGATGAGATCATTATTATTGTCAGTAATGAGTAGGTCATCTACATATACAACAACAATCAAAGTGTCTTCATTGGTATGGAGTACATACAGACTGTGGTCAAATTCACAACGTTTGAAACCAAGTCGACAAAAGAAATTGTCGATCTTAGAATACCAAGCTCGGGGAGCCTGCTTCAAACCATAAAGCAACTTCTTGAGTCAACAAACCAAGTTAGAATCTGTCACAAAACCAGGTGGTTGATCCATGAAAATTACTTCAGATAGGTCTCCATGAAGAAAGGCACTCTTCACATTTATCTGATGGATTTGCTATCCAAAACAAGCAGCAAGGGAAAGGATCAAGCGAACGAAATTCATCTTTGCGACAAGGACAAAGGTCTCAATGTAGTCAATGTCTTCTTGTTAAGAAAATCTCTTCACAACAAAGCATGCTTCGTCGCTTAACAACACCTTCAAAGGTAAATTTGGTCATATAGACCCATCAACACTTCACGACGTTTATTCCTTATGATCAGGGAACCAAGTCCCAAGTGTGATTCTTCAATAAAGAATCAGTTTTTGCCTGCATAGAATGTTCCCATTCAAGTCATCCTTAAGCATCCAAGTAGGCAACAAGATCAGAAATTTCAAGTACATGAATCATCAAGGCAACGTTGGCATATTACTTTTGACTTCGAGTTTGTCATCTGGAGGAAATATCACCGACATCAGCTCTAGTGGCTTCAATTGTCTTGGCAACCCATCTAGGTAGACAAGAAACATGTGAATTGTGGTTCACGATAGCAGTTAGATCAGAAGTCGAAGAGGTTTCAGTTGGCAGACCAGTCGAAACAAAAGATGGTGGACTAGTTGAGTCAGAGATCGATGGTCTAGTCAGAAAATGAATAAAGTGTGATTGTCCAGTCAAAGGACTGAAAAGTGGAACATGAGAACCAGTGTCAAAGACAACATTAAAGGGATCATCTTGCAATAATACAGAGGAGACACACAACAACTTGATGCCAGAAGACTTTTCATCAAACCATACATTTCATTTGATAATAATTTGTCGTTTGACAGGATCAAATGGTCGATAGGCCTTCGACTCTTCAGAGTATCCCATCATGATGAAAGTGTGACTCTTTGCATCCAACTTCTTTCTGCAATCATCGAAAATATGAGCCCAGACAACTCATCCAAACACACGGAGGTGGTCGACTGAAAGCTTCTTTCCACACCATCGTTCGACTGGAGTCATGGAAGGAACAACTCGAATCGAGATGTGATTGAGAAAATAATTTGCACAATACACCGCTTCAGCCCAGAAGCGAAAGGGCGTATTTTTAGTCTGCAAAAGACATCTAACCATTTCAACTAACGTCTGATTCTTGTGTTCTGCAACGTCATTTTGCTTACTGATGTGTGAGGAACCGACCACTGCCGTCAATACCAAATCGATCCAGGTATTATTCAAAAGGTCAATTTACATACTCACCACTAATGTCCGATCTCATGTACATGATGGTTCAGCCACATTGTTTTTCAACAAATACTCTAAATTCCTTGAACTTTTCAAAGACATGGTTCTTATTCTTCAGAAAATAAACCCATGTGAAATAAGATAAATCATCAATAAAGGTCAAAATATACCTTGCACCTTCCAGTGAAGGTAGATTGATGCATCAGACATCACTATGAACCAGCTCCAGTAGGTTTTGTGCTCACCACACTTTGTTAGAGTCAAATGGTGTCTGATGATGCTTTCCAAGCACACATCCCTTACAAACTCCTTCAAGGGGAAACACTTTAGGTAGACCAACAACCAGGTTTTGAGTTGCCATTGACTGCAGCCTTCAAAAATTCAGGTGTTTGAATCGTTCATGCCAAATTTGACTTCGCTCATCAATGTGAACAACAAGAGAAATTGGTTCATTGTCAGGTCAAGTCATGTCACAAAATTTATATAAAATGTTTGTCAGGTCGACAAGCCCGCCAACAACAATTGACTTGTCTTTCTTCAAATCACGAACATAGAACCGATCTAGCTAAAATTCAACAATCTTACCTATCTATGTTAAGTGAGAAACAAACAACATATTGGCACTTAGGTTTGGCACATAACAGACGTCGACAATTTTCCCATGCCGACAAGAAATATCACCCTGACCAGCGAAATCTAGAGAAAAATCATCAACAACATAGATTTCCCTCTCCTTAACTTCATCCAACCACGAGAACAAGGCATGTGATGAGTGCATCCAAAGTCGAGTACCCGTTCATTATGCACAAAATGAGACAGCAAGGCCTGAGAAGTCTTGACTTGGAAGGTGAAATTATCAGCAGGTCGACGTTTAGCGAACACGTTTCCTTCTAGACATTTAACGTTCTCCTCTAAATTGTCTCTCTTCTTATAGCAAACTTTCTTCACATGTCCAGTCTTTCCACAATATTAACATGTCTTCCTTCGACTGCGTTGGGGTGCATCTGTCTATCCCTCAAGTTTCTGGTCGAGGTATGTAGGTTTCTATGTAGAGGCATGAAACTGTGCTCTATCCCTAGGATCCAACTTGCTATTTCCCTTGAGCAAATGGGTTGGATGTTTACCACCAAACTTTCCTTCTTCAAGCAGATTGTGTTGATTAGTAATCAAAAGACCATAGAAAGCTTCAAAGATGTAATCCTTACCATCTTCCTTGCGTACTTTCCAGTTGGTGCGGAAAGTTGACACGAACACGTCGAATGGTGTTCTCAAGTTCATCGTGACCAACTCGATGAGTTGTCCATCCTTCTTCTAATAGTTATTTCCACATTCGCCCAATTTCAACTGGAGTTCTTTGACACGCACCAAACAGTCCTTTATTATGTCAAAAAAATGAGGATCGAGAGAGATCAACTCTTTCTCCAACTGCATGACATAGCTCTCATCGACTCAGTTGAACAACAATTTCAACTTCTTCCAAACTCGATGAGGGAAGTCAATTCCACTGAGGTGAAACCAAATCTCCCGCAAGATATAGGTCATGATGACCTCCACAGCTTCATCCTTCTTGCCATCAACAACGAACTTTGTTTGACCGTCTATTAGATCTGTCTGGAATTGCATTCTCTGTATATTACCACAATCATTTACTCTTCAACACGGCTTCCATGTCTGGTGCCCATACTGTATAATTTGATCCCTTCAAAACAACAAGATCAATCTTCGAAACCATCTTTGATATCTAGACGTAAATGGTTATGTTTCAATAAGTTCCAATTAGCAAACCACCGACCTAGATTCAATTAGTTAACAGGTTGAGATTTTAAACCATTGACTCTAATACCATGTTGGGGAATAGGGTGGAACACGACATGAAACAGAAAAGACAATACTCCAGATAATTGAAGAGGAGACAAAAAAATTCGATGACAAAGGTGGTTTCTAAAGACATCATTACAACACTTAAGCAGAGTGCACTGTGATCAGAACATCACAGTTCATATTGCACACTTTGATCTGCATTATCTATGTTCTATTGCATGTTAATAATGACCCAAGGGGCCTTTTATTTATAGCCTCAAGATCTAACCAACTTCCTTAGAATCGGGAAGATCTTGTCCACATATAATCGTCAATTGTTGGAGTTGACTGCGCCAAATCCGCGTGGCCAAGTCCACTCAACAAAGATACTCGGCCCGAATGTCCATGCGTCCAACTCATAGTCGATTGTTGGGTTGGTCAATCCATCACCCGACTATCTTCGATTGTTGGTCGATCCACCGCATGACTATCTTCGATTGTTGGCCGACTGTCCGACCAACAGGCATGTCGACAACTCAATTGGTTGATGTAGAGATCTGGTCAATCACCCGACCAAATGTATCCAGATGTAGGTTGACTGCAATCGATTGATGTAGAGATCTGGTCGATCGCCAACCAACTATATTCAGATGTAGGTCGACTGCTCGACCAACTGAATCCAGGAGAAGTGTGGTGAACTATCAATGTTGGATGTTCCAACATTTCTCTGATTGAAGCAGGATGTACTTCTGTAGAGTGCAAATCCATGATTAGACATTTGGAATATAAACATAAATTGTTCAAGTTGAGAAAGGATTGGCTCCTTGATATTGCTTCTAGTATGAGCAATGGCCACCATAGGCTCAAAAGAGATTGAGTTAGAGAATCTAAGGTTGGGTTTAACTATTGGAACATAAAAGACGATGATCACATTAATAAAATCAATCACATTAAATCTTACATCCCTGTGAAGTTTAAAGATAAGCCTAGAATGACAATGAAATCATTAATAAGAGGAAGTTGAAATACGACGAAACATTTGTCAATCCTAATTTGGTTTATCGAAATTATGTTTCCAACATTATGAGCTTAGCAAATGAAATTACATTGCTAAGATCGAGACCAATTAATATTATCGGATTCGGAACTAAGACAAACCAAGGGCCAAAGCAGCATTGGATCGAAACCAGGTTGGAATCGATCAGAAAATTGAGTTGAAAAACCAGTCGAATTAGTTTTGGGCTAAAATGTCACATATGTGAGTCTAACTAGATGAGGACTGATATAGATTGGAATTGTCGTAAATTAGTCGATTCAAGACAGAACCCGCTAGCTAGTTGAGGGTTGATCCAAATTGGAACCAATCCGAACCGGCTAGATGAGGGCTAATCCAAATTGGAACTAACCCGAACTAGTCAATTCGAGACGGAACTAGCCTGTGAGTTTGGTTCAAGCACTATCAAGGGTGGACCAATGTTTCCCTGACGATTTTGATAACACTAAAACCAATGCTCGTGACCTCCATAGTGACACTCATTATTGGATTAAACTAAAAACACCCTAGGCAAAGCAAATTTGTAAGTTTTGTTGTTCAAAGAAGGTTGAGGATAAACACTTCTTTTTTTTGAAAAATGTCTTATATTTACGAAAAAAATATTTACAAACTTAGAAGCAAAAAAAGAAGAGTATATACAATGAACAACATAACCACTTTTGTAATGAAACTATAACATAAATAAAGTCAAAATAAGCCAGGGGATCTAAGGATTGGCCATCCTTAATTAGCAGTGCACCCTTATCTAGGAGTTGATGGTGTCCCTCATCAAGCCACATCGTACAAAACATACAGTGAGCTAACCTCATGCTCAAAAACAAATTTACCCATGATTTTGCAAAGAATGAATAAGGTTGAAATCCTCAAACAATGCCAAACCCGTGTGAAGGAAAAACAAATTAGGGACTCAAAATCACCAAACAAAGCAGCCCACCAAATAATCCTACCTTGAAACAACATTGCTCTTGCAAATACCTCCAACAACTTTGAGCAAACTAACAATCTCAAAAGATGTGTTTCATTGTCTCTAAGTGGCTACAAACAAGCCACGATCCATCCAAAAGCCTACTCTTGGCCAAACGGGCTTTGGATGGAATCACCTTATGCAACACTAACCAAGCAAATACCCTCAGCTTATAAGAACATTGAATGAACAACACACTGAGGAAAAAGAACCCATCTCTCCTCCAAGTCAAAAGACACCCATCGTGTATTAAGGACAAAGGATAACAGATGTCAATGATGCAATACCGAATAGAGTCGTCGAGAATCACACTGCAATAGAGGATGACCAAAACTCCATCCCAATCCCTCCAAAAAGGCACATGCATCCCAATATTCATTTTGAAAGTACCCACCTCTAGGATGAGTCATCTCAACTCCATAATCGTTAAACGATCAAAGGAAAACAATCCATACTCTTGAGCCAAATGGCACCATTTTTTCTAGGCACAAGTCATTGCATCCCATAGATCCCCTAAACAAAAATGTATTTTTTCTCAATTGACATGCCTGGAAGCAAGGCATCTTACCACACATAAACCCTGCAAGCTTTAGCTACAAACAAGGTGGCATGTTAAGTCCCAACCTGCCCTGTTTCCCTCCCAATTCCAACAAACCAAACCAACCATAGTTTTCCAAGACGACCAAATACTCCTGAAGACTTATGATCTAGACCCGTGAAACAAGTAGCTACTAGAAACACTTGTTGCCGGGTTGTCCCCCAAATGGTTTCTAGTGATGATCGAAACTACTCAAAGGAGGAGCGTTTTGGTGCTCTTACTTCCATGAAGAATGGAAAGTCATTGGGTGTAGTTGCCATGTGAATTCTACAAGGCCATGTGGGATTCTATTGGAGATGACTTTTATTGTTTGGTCTCTGAGTTGTTTACTTGAGGCCGGCTTTCTAAGTCCTTAATCAAAGGTTGATCAAGCTTATTCCTTTTAACATGCCCTACCATTACCATTAAAATTTAACAGTGTAAGACATAACTTTACTCAGTTTCATAATTTAATTACTTTTCAAGAACTCCTAACTTAGAAAAAACATAATGATTCTTAGAAGAATATCTTAGTCTGATTGCTTTTATTTGTCTGATAAACCTCGTTGAAATAAAGGAAGGTAAACATTGTTATCATCATTTACATAGCAAAAGGGACTGAGAGATTGCAATCATGTGTTTCATGAAATTGCGCTAACAGCATGTTGTGGGGAAGCACTCCCTTTGTCAAGCCGCTTAATCTTGAAATTATTACACTAATATCAGAGTATTAGTAGATCATAGCTAAGGACACCCGCATGTACAGCTCAAAACTATTAAAAAATAAGAGATCCGAAGAAAACAGGGGAGAAAACTATTAAAAAACAAGAGATCCGAAGAAAACAGCGGAGAAAAAGGGATTAGAAAAGTTTACTTAACAACACGATTTGTTTGGTCAAAGAAGTGCTTCAAAGATCTTCTAATGACAATATTGTAATTTATATTAAAAAAATTATACTTTTCCCGTACAATTTGTCAAGTTATTTATAAGAAAATGTTGCTCCACAAAGATAGTAAGCTCAAATGTACACATGATTTACTAGTCACCTGCCACGTTAGAATCAAAAGTGCAAACATGTGCAGTCAAAATTCCTATGTCAAGTTATTTATAAGAAAATGTTGCTCCACAAAGATAGTAAGCTCAAATGTACACATGATTTACTAGTCACCTGCCACGTTAGAATCAAAAGTGCAAACATGTGCAGTCAAAATTCCTAGATATCTCGCAATATGATATAAGTGAATCAGACAGAATTCACCCAGTCCGGCTATACCATATTACCAATGCTACTGTTACTGAGTCTGCAGGTCATAAGATGGAATCTTCTTGAAGAAAGTCATTGTCTCTCCTTCCAGGCGAAGGAAGATTGATTTCAATTTATTTTCATATAATGTTTTATTAATCCTGTTAAACTGAAACTACTCAAGTAAGACTGCAAGTCATAAAGTTTCAGTGTAGTTAGAATCGGCTTAGAAAGTATATGTTACCAGTCCGTTGAGGCAGAGAAATTAGATTATTGGCATTTTTGTTGCTGGAATTTACTGAACTGATCCCTTTATATTTAATTCCTCAGTATACTTTTACAAAATTATATATATATATATAACATTGGCATGCAGGCCACAAAAGCAATATGTCAAACTAAATAAATGACTGGAAACTAATGAATGCAAACGAAATGGCTATCAAAGTTCATGACCCGTAAAACAGAATTAATTTAAAAGTTTCCCATCTCTTGCTTAGAGCTTTTTCATTTAGAAAAGTAGAAACGATATCAGTAATTTATGCGTGTTTTTCTTTTTGAAGTAAAAAACAGTACAAATTAATCACTGGACAAGGAATGGTTGCATCATTGTTACTTCTAAAACATCAACAAGATGTTTTCTCTTAAAGAACAAATGCTGGGAATTGTAGTTCTTTGCAAGTTAATCAGTCCACAAGACTAATCTCTAAGTTGCGGCTAATTTTCTTGATTTGAATACAAAATAAAGTCTATAATAATCCTAAGACTCGAGGATATAGCCACCTAATGACACTTTGTCAGAAAATGGGAATACGTATGTATGCTTTGATTATAAAAACAAGCAATATGTAACACATTCATATAAATAAGAGCCTTTGTACATGACGAATTATCAAAGTTACTGTCTAATTAATCAAACGTCATATGAGTTTGATTTAAATACACGAGGGTCCACAAAGACAAAAAATATAATGACCAAGCATACATTGTGAAAAAGATTATAAGCTAAACATTGATGGCTGGGCAATTTAGACAGCCAAGTTCTTCACATATCGTTTGTATTGTATTGTAAGAGGGAGATCCGGAATCTGCCGCAGCATTATTTACAAACCCTACCCTCACCTACTGAAAAATCCGTTGATTTAACTAATTGAGCAGTTAGTGAAGCTGTATTAACAACGTGGTTTGCTAAATTTGCAGAAATATAAATAATCAATCTACAACCACTGACCAGAATAAGCAGGCATCATCCTATCTTACCTTCATCAGATTGATAACAAGGCTCTGTAATGGAATCAATTAAAAATTCCTCATCTGCCAAGAGAAATGCCATTAAATTAGCATGCAATTTTAGCAATTAGTGGAAGTTTCCTAATCTCTAAAGAGAAATGCCATTAGACTAACATGCAGTTTTAACAATGAAGCAAGAATAATAATAATTGCATCGTATTCAATAAGCCCAGTTTTTTATTGGGTTTCTACCATTGAAGCTCAAGTAATATAAGCTTCACCTATTTCATCATTGTCTGGAGACTCCAGGAAAATTTCTGTATCATCTGGCAAAAATGGAGAACCAGAATAGCTTCCTAGAAGACCAAGATCTGCAGCAATAAGGCAAATTAGAAGTTGGCATGTAAGAAACTACAGTTGGACACTTTCAATCAGGAAAAATTGTTAATTTAATAGCTATGCAGTGATAACAGTAAGAGTATGATGGTAATACAGGATTTATATCAAAAAGCTGTAGGTTTTCAACAAGCCCTTCAGATTCCTGCATATTGAGAGAGTTTTCAAGGTGAGCTTCTGATGTAAAAACGTCTCTAGAAGAAAATATTAAGAACTAGCTTATGTAGGAAGAGTTTTGCAGCTGTCACTGGAAACTCCATAGGAAAATAATGGTTCCCCCTCTAGGCAAGTTTGTGCTTAAAAAATGTCTTGGTGGTGCAGAGAAGGTGGAATCCTGAGAGATGCTGAGAATCTGGAAAACTGACTGGCATATCTATAAATCATCGGAAGTTTTTCTCATCATCAATATCATCATCCACAGCAAGGAGCTGGAATGGCATCATCTTCATCTGCATCAACATGGATTAGTATAACACTAATACATCATCATCATCAATAACAGCACGAGGCTGATACAACAACATCACAGCACGAAGGCTGGAGCATCATCAACATCAGCACTAAGCTGGAAATCTTCAACACGAAGCTGGCATCTCATCAACATCAGCACCAAGCTGGAAATCTTCAGCATGAGGCTGGCATCTCAACAACATTAGCACGAAAATGGAAATCATCAGCACAAGGCTGGCATCATAACAACATCAACACAAAGCTGGAAATCTTCAGCACTAGGCTGGCATCACAACAACATCAGCACAAAGCTGGAAATCTTCAGCACTAGGCTGGCATCACAACAACATTAGCACGAAGCTGGAAATCTTCAGCACTAGGCTGGCATCAACACTACTCCCCCTTTCGAGGGAGGTCCTTTCGGACTACACCAAGCTTGTCTCGAAAGTGCTTAAACTTTACACGAGACAGAGTCTTTGTCAACACATTAGCAACTTGTTCATCCGTGCCAATGTATGTTCCCAAGCCAATTTTTTTCGCTTGGAACACTAACTAACCACTGAATTAACTGTCTGATTGTTTGTATGTGCAGGTTGGCCTCTCAAATTTCGGCCTTAGGCTTATATTCAGTTATTTAGCACAGATCATGAAGATATACTCAATACAAATGCAAGATCTAAGCAATACACAAGATATGGAACCCCAAAGCATAGATCTGACTTTTATTATTATGAAAAGCAAGAACCTGATACAATATGGAAGCAGATCTGGAATAACATCAGATGGTTCCAAGATAGAAGATATGAGCTGCTACAAAATGCTCCCGACAATACAAAATAAGCCTCCAAAGGCTGAATATGTGTTGAAGACCCAAATACAATAAGAGCTAGGGTCATGTCCAACCCCACTAGCTGTTGGCACGTCTTGCTAGATCGATGAGAAGGCCAAGGTTTCGGCCCAGCTGAAGGAGACCTCCAAATGATGCCAAACTTCACCAAAAGATAGATCGAGACAAGGGAAATCCCTCCCTGAAGTATGAAGTCCAAATGCCAAGTCTTCCCCCTCCAAACTGCCAAAACCCTAATCAGGACTGCACCCTCCTGAAGACTATCAAGCTCAATAATTTGGCCTTGATGGAATAAGTCTCCAAATACACTGAAACTCTCCAGAAAGGTAGATCGAGCTACCACAAGCCACTAGGAGAAGTCTCAAGATCAAATCTGAGGTGTAACCCCTCCAGAATGAGCAGATCTGAATCACAGTTGCGCCCTCCTTCTCTCAAGGACGTCCCAAAGCTGCAAATAAATACCTAGACAAAGCAACTCTCCAACAATACTCCACAACTGATGAACAAGGCCCTACAAACAATACCCAAATGCTAGAATGTCAATAGACCCTGTCACAAGGCTAGATCGAACTTCTCCTCATGAAATGATGCACCCCTGCTAGAAAACCCCCAAAGGGTACGCCCTGTTGCCCTCCTGGATCGATGATAGAACATGTGAAGATGATAGAATGGTGTGGGTGGAGTGTTTCATCCCCAAGACCAAGCTTGGAACAAGGTGAGTGGAATATTTCACCACTGAGTTGTTCTCTAGGGTTTGTAGTCTCAAAACCCTCAAAATTGTGTGCTCAAGAGCTCAACAAGCAAATACAATAATATCCAAGATGAATGAGAGGTGTGCCCTAGGGTTTCCTTAATACTTCTTTTTGTTTCTCTGTTGAGTTAACTCCTAGGGTCAACTCCTAAATCAACCTCCAGCGCTCTATTCCTTCATTGAGTTACTTCTTTTACCCTTTTTTACCTTTTTCCAAGTCAACTTCAAAATATAACATTGAGTTAGCTGACCTTTCCCCATGTTGTATGAGACTATGGTCTGGTGGGGATGTCTAGACCACTAAGTCTTCCCAGACCTCTTCATCAAGAGGTGGGGGGCATTACAATCTCCCCTGCTAGAAATTGCTTGTCCACAAGCAATTCCGAACTTGTCTCCCGTACCACCTGTTCATTCTCCCATGTGGCATCCTCAATGGGCAAATCCTTCCATTTGATCAAGTATTCTTTGATGCTTCTCCTCCAGAGTTTATTCTCCCGAACCTCCAATATCTCCTTCGGTACTAGAACCAGTTGCCCCTCTTCATCTAGAGGTGGCAGCACCTCCAGTGGGGTGATGTGTTGATCAATGGCCCTCTTCAGGCAAGACACGTGGAAAACATTGTGTATCCTGCTACCCTGTGGGATCTCCAGCTCATAAGCTATGGCCCCTACCTTCCTATTGATCCTGTAGGGCCCAAAGAAACGGGGTTGGAGCTTTTCTGCTCCAATTCTTTTTATAGAAGCCTATCTGTACAGTTGGAGCCTTAGGTAGACTAAGTCACCAACCTCAAAAGTACGCACTACTCTGCGTTTGTTTGCTTGGACCTTCTGCTGATTATGTGCCCTCTATAAATGATCCTTCAACTGCTTGAGGATGTCCTAACTCCACTGTACCCAATCCTATGCCATCGGGGCTTTGCTGTCACCAAAAGCAATCTCTACAAAAGAGAGTGGGTCATAACTGTACAACGCCCTGAATGAGGTCATGCCTATGGACATGTGATGGGTGGTGTTGTAATAGTATTCCCCCAAGTGAAGCCACCTAACCCATGCCTTATGTTGCCCTGCTACATAATTCCTGAGATAACCTTCCACCCATTTATTGACTATTTCGGTCTGCCCATCCATCTGAGGATGATAACTAGTGCTAGGGATCAAGGTTGTACCAACCATCATGAGTAGCTCCTCCCATAACATACTCATAAATGTTGTCCTTGTCACTAACAATGGTTTTGGGTAGACCATGTAGTCTGAAGACCTCTCTGAAAAATAATCCGGCCACCTGTGTTGCACTGAAGTCTGTAGCAATGGAGAAAAAGTGTGCAAATTTCATCAACCTGTCCACAACTACGAAAATACAATCCTTACCCTGCTCCCTTGGCAACCCTGTGATGAAGTCCATGGAGATGCTCTCCCATTTGTGCTCTGGGATGGGTAAGGGTTGCAGCAGTCCTGCTGGGTGAGTGTGTTCATCCTTATTCTCCTAACAAGTAGTACACTCCTTGATGTGATTCAACACATCCTCTTTGAGGCCCTTCCATGAGAACCTCTCCCTTACTTGTGTGTATGTCTTGCCAATCCCTTGGTGCCCTGCCACCGGTGAGTTATGACATGCCTGTAATACCTTGGCCTTGAAGGTCGATTCAGGAACCAAAAAGATTCGGCCCTTGTAATAGATGATGTGATCGATGACCCTGAAGTTATCATCTTGTATTTTCCCATCCATCACCTGACAAGCAAACTGATTTTTTTAGTATTCCATCACAAGGAGGTCCCTCCAATCAACTGATACATCTGTCATGGCATAGATTGATGGGCTCCTGGACAATGCATCTTCCACCACGTTGTTTCTCCCTTTGACGAATTCAATGTCAAAGCCATATGCCTGTATCTTGCTGACCCACTTATGTTGCCTTTCATTTAAGTCCTTCTACTCCAAGAAGTACTTAAGGCTATTGTGATCTGATTTCACCACAAATCTAGCACCGACCAAGTATTGCCTGAATTTGGCCAAAGCGTGCATGATGGCCAGCATCTCTTTGTCGTAGATGGTGTAAAGTAACTCAGGTCCCCTGAGTTTTCGGTTCTCATAGGCAAGAGGGTGCCTATTCTGCATCAGTACGGCCCCAATGCCTTCTCTGGAGGCATCACACTCCAAGGTGAAAGGTCGGTCGAAATCTGGTAAGGCTAAAACTGGGCATGTGCTCATCACTTTTTTCATCTTGTCAAATGTAAATTGGGCTTCCTCACTCCATTTGAAAGATCCCTTTTTGGTCAAGTCGGTCAAAGGTGCACAAAGTTGTGAGAACCCTTTGACGAACTTCCTGTAATAAGTGCAAATGCCTAGAAATCCCCTCAACTCTGTAAGGGTTTTAGGTGTAGGCCACTCCACTATGGCCTAAATCTTCTCCTGATGTACATGTACTCCTTTAACTCCAATAATGTGTCCCAAGTAGAGGACCTCTATCATTCCAAATTCACATTTGGACTCCTTGGCATACAATGATTTATCCTCCATGATAGTCAAGATCTGGTCCACATGCTGAAGGTGCTCCTCCCACGTCTTGCTATAGATCAGCAAGTCATCAAAGAATACAAGGAGATGCTTCCTCAATTGTTTGTTGAAGACATGGTTCATACATGACTAGAACGTGGTTGGGGCATTGGTTAAACCAAATGGCATCACTAAGAACTCATAGTGGTTGTAGTGACACCTGAAAGCAGTTTTTGGGATGTCCTCCTCCCTCATTTTGATTTGATGGTAACCAAAGCGCAAGCCAATCTTGGTGAAATAAACAGCCCCATGGAGCTCGTCCAGTAGCTCATCAATCTTAGGAATGGGATACCTGTTTTTGATTGTCTTCTTGTTTAGTGCCCTGAAGTCGATGCACATGCGCATGGTTCCATCCTTCTTTTTTACCAACACCACTGAAGAGGCAAAAGGGCTGGAACTTGGTCTGATGTGCCCCATATCCAAGAGCTCTTTGATTGCCTTTTCTATTTCGTCCTTGTATTTCCTTGGGTGTTTGTAAGGCGTGGTGATGACTAGCTTTGCTCCTTCCTCCAACTCAATGATATGCTCAAATCCCCTATCTGGTGGCACACCTGGTGGAATAGGTCCAAACACCTTACTGTGTTTGTCAATGATCTTGTGAATCTCTAGTGTGTAGTGAATCTTCCCCTTTTTGTCCACACGTGCCGAAATCTTGCACTCAGCAGCATACATGATTTCTTCCCTCCTAAAAATGGCCTCCATCCTCTTGGTCATAACTACCTTGGTTGAGTTACCTATCATACCTCTGAGGACTACCTTTCTTCCACTCTCCTCTGTGAAAGACATCTCCATGGTCTTGCAGTTGGTGGTGATAGACCCCAACGTGTTGAGCCACTGTACTCCAAGGATTATGTTGGTGTCTAGAAGGTCCGTCACATAAACATCCTGTACCAAATCATGCCTACCCAATGTAAGCTTCATCCCTGGAATGTACCTGTTACAAGGCATGGTGTTTCCCCTTGCCACCTCCACCTTGAATCCTTCAAACTCAACTGTGGGTATATGCCTCCTTTGTAGCAATGTCGAGTCAATGAAGTTGTGAGAGGCTCCCCCATCAATTAGCACTGACACCTTCTGCCCTGCAAGACTCCTCTCATCCTGAAGGTGTTGTACTTGGGCACCCCACTGATGGATGCCAAGGTAGCTCTCTCCTCTGTCGTACTGTCATGACCTGTAGCCTCCCCCTCTGCAGTTTCGGTGGTGTCTGCCTCCATGTTCTGGATGTGGCTGAAATCCTCATCCTCCTCATTGTCTGATGTCACCTCTATGTAATGAACTTGGCCACGGCCCATGCATTTGTGGGATGGGTTTCATGGCTCTTTGCATGTGTAGCATAGTTGCTTCCTCCTTAGTTCTCTTCGAGTATTCTCGTCCATCCTACCTCTCCCCCTGTCAAACCCCCTTGGGTCTCGCCCTCCTGGGTTCATTGGAGGTCTTTGGTCTCTACCTCCAGTGTTAAGAGGTGGTCTAGGCACAAATTTCGGCTTTGTAGATGGCCCTAGATCTCTTGTCCTCCAAATAGCATCCTATAGGTTGGTAGGCTTAAAAGCCTTCACCCAACCCTTCAAGGGTTCCATCAAACCCTCAGTGAAGAGTATCATGAGCCTAGACTGTGACACATCTTGCACCATGACTGCTAGCCTATGGAATTCCTCAATATACACCTCTAGTGTTCTTGTCTGTCTGAGCTGTGTGAGCTCCCGGAAATGTAGCTCAAGATCCCCCTGGTCAAACCTGTCAATGAGTCTTTGAGTGAACTCTGTGTAGGTCACTATCTGATTGTGGCCAAGTGTGGTCAATCCATGATACCACCAATCATGAGTGTTTCCATCCAAGTACATGGTGGCAAACTTGATGGCCTCCATCTCCCTCATAGGATTAAGCTGCAGGTAGGTGTCTAGTTTTTGCACCCACACCTGTGCAGTCATCTTGGCCGATCCATCAAAGTAGGGAATCTCCATCTTCCTAGCTCTACGCTCCAACTCATATTTGCTCCTGTGGTGCGGCTTAGGCTTGTTTTTGAATTTGATTTGACAGTACTGATCCAAGGTCATCTGTCTCTAAACTGTCAAACTCAATTGGTTGTACTCCCTGGAACATTGCTCAAACTGATCAACAAAATCATCTATGGGTTCAAGCTATGTGGGTTCATCTATGAATGTGGGCAAGTACGGTCTAGGAGTAGCCCTGGTACCTGTCTGTGCATGTGGTGCTCCCCCTCCATGGCTTCCCTGAGAATGATGATAGGGGATATGCTCTGGATGATACATGTTCCCTCCAAGAGATCCACTCGTTTCCCTGTTGTTATATGCTTCTGGACCTTTCCCCTTGTGACTCATTTCCATCAACAATGTTGTTATCCTTGTCTAGTTTTCATCTACCTTCCTCAAGGTCTCGGATATTTTGCCCTATCCCCTACGATTGGCCTCCTGGTTTTCTTGTAAGCGGCGAACCAATGTACTCGTTGTCTAGACTAAGGACTTACGGAATTCCTGTGCTGGGATTGCCAAGCCCTGTGGCTCACTGTCATCACCTGAACCCTCCATCTTGACTTCTGTCTCACTCATCTGTTTCTTCCTTCGGCCCATATAAATACCACTGAATTTTTGCATGCGCTAATCCTCACAGGATGGGAGGATTAGAGCTCTGATACCACTGTAATGTTCCCAAGCCAATTTTTTTCGCTTGGAACACTAACTAACCACTGAATTAACTGTCTGATTGTTTGTATCTGCAGGTTGGCCTCTCAAATTTCGGCCTTAGGGTTATATTCAATTATTCAGCACAGATCATGAAGATATACTCAATACAAATGCAAGATCTAAGCAATACACAAGATATGGAACCCCAAAGCATAGATCTGACCTTTATTATCATGAAAAGCAAGAACCTTGATACAATATGGAAGCAGATCTGGAATAACATCAGATGGCTCCAAGATAGAAGATATGAGCTGCTACAAAATGCTCCCGACAATACAAAATAAGCATCCAAAGGATGAATATGTGATGAAGACCCAAATACAATAAGATCTGGGGTCACGTACAACCCCCCTAGCTGCTGGCACGTCTTGTTGGATCGATGAGAAGGCCAAGGTTTCGAGCTAGCTGAAGGAGACCTCCAAATGATGCCAAACTTCACCAAAATAGATCGGGACAAGGGAAATCCCTCTCTGAAGTATGAAGTCCAAATGCCAAGTCTTCCCCCTCCAAACTACCAAAACCCTAATCAGGATTATGCCCTCGTGAAGACTGTCAAGCTCAATAATTTGGCCCTGATGGAATAAGTCTCCAAATACACTGAAACTCTCTAGAAAGGTAGATCGAGATACCACAAGCCACTAGGAAAAGTCTCAGGATCAGATCTAAGGTGTAACCCCTCCAGAATGAGCAGATCTGAATCACAGTTGCACCCTCCTTCTCTCAAGGACGTCCCTAAGCTGCAGATAAATATCTAGACGAAGCAACTCTCCAACAATACTCCAAAACTAACGAAGAAGGCCCTGCAAACAATACCCAGATGCTAGAATGTCAATAGACCCTCTCACAAGGCTAGATCGAACTTCTCCTCATGAAATGATGCGCCCCTGCTGGAAAACCCCCAAAGGGTATGGCCTGCTGCCCTCTTGGATTAGTGATAGAACCTGTGAAGATGATAGAATGGTGTGGGTGGAGTGTTTCATCCC
>ML818629.1:91722-103889 GCA_009831015.1 Picea engelmannii | reverse complement strand
GTGACTATTTCAAAACCTCAACTTCCAGCTATTTATCGCAAGCTTACTCTCGACCCACCTGTAGTTGATGGAATGATCAATCTAGTCCCTTCGTTGGTCAGTCTGATTGATCATATGGTCAATATGGTCATGTCCTTAGTTGAACCATTTGACAAATTGGTCGATCTGATCCCATCCTCGGTCAATCCCACTCTCTCGTTAGAGAGTGCAACCCAAGTGGTTGATCCCATTCCACCCGTCGACTCCATTCCCCCCGTGGAGAATGAAACACAAGTGGTCAATCTGATCTCATCATCGGTCGATCCTACTCTGCCAATAGAGAGTAAACTTGATCATTCTCAAGTTTTTCTTGTTGATACAGACAATACTGTGCTGGGGGGCATTCCTCCTTCTTTTGTGGAACCCCCTCCAAGTAATGAGGCCGTCCTTTTTTATTGGGGTGCGCTAACTGGACCTCATCTTCCCTCTCACATTCCTTTCAATATTATAGTACAAGTTTGTGGTCGGGATGTTCCTCAGGCACTAATAGACGAAGGTGTGTCCATTAGTATGTTGTCCTCTATTGCATGGAAATCTTTGGGTTATCCTCAGATTATGTCAGTTACCCAGACTCTGTTCACTTTTAACAGAAGAACCAGTCACCCTTTAAGGATCCTTCCTCAGTTTTCCGTAACTTTGGGAGGGAAAACTCTCTTTATTGATGTTATGGTAGTCTAAGACCCCTTGGATTTCGATTTACTCCTTGGGCTATATTACGTCTATGCCATGAAATCTATCATGTCCACTCTTTTTCATGTGATATATTTTCCTCACGATGGAAGAGTTGTGACTATTGATCAACTTTCGTTCGTTGGCCCTAGATTGACCATCAACTCAATGACCTCCCTAAACGGTTATTATATGCAGATGGTATCACCCTCGCCATAGGTCAATTATGTGGTGTTATTACCCATGCCTTCAACTATCGATGAAGATGAGCCTCTCACTGTAAGGTCAGTCTCTTATGACTTGGATCCAATAGTTGACATGGTGATCACTTCGGTAGGGCTATTGGAGCCTGACCTCCTTACCCCTATCATGACCCTCGACATGAGTTCCTTCCAGAGTGTGTTTCTTTCATACAATGAAGATATCTTGGAAGCCATGAATGATTTTTGTCCCTTGACATGGTGTCCTTTTCGAGCATTGACCTCTTGGAAGACATGATCAAGAAGAGGAGTTTGAGCATGGTTTTCTGATTTCAAGCTCATTAAAAAATGAAACCAGCTTTGAGCATGGTTTTCTGATTTCAAGCTCATTAAAAAATGAAACCAGCTTTGAGCATGGTTTTCTGATTTCAAGATTGTTAAAAAATGAAACCAACTGTGAGGATAGTTTTTGTGTCTCTATAGCAACCTCGTTAAAAAATGAAACAGATCTTACGAGCATAGTTATTGTTTCTATGTCAAGATCATTAAAAATGAAATAGAGGTCTGGGGATTGAACCTGGATTCTTGAGAATAGTTCTTCTCCTATGTCAAGCTCGTTAAAAAATAAAACAACCCGTCTCGAGCATAGTTCTTGTTCTTGTGTCAAGCTCATTAAAAAATGAAATAGATTTTCTCCTGCTCTCTGTTTGAGCCAAGTACTTCGTTATGCATAGTATTTGAAGCTTCATTTCATCCTCCTATGTCGAGGGATGAAACGAAGCTTTGGGGGAAATGATTTCAGCCTCTAGATGTCATGTTGAAGTTAAAGCCGCTAGTTTCTTAAGTTGGGGGCTAAGTACCAACTATCCTTTTGTCATGTGTTGGGAAGTCCAAGCATAGTTTTCTATGGTTCAATCTTGTGTAAAAGTGGAACCACCTACCTCAAGCATAGTTTCCTCTGATTCAAGCTTGTGTAAAAATGAAACCAGGTCCAAGCATAGTTTTGTTTAGTTTTAAGCTCGTGTAAAAATAAAATATATCCCAAGCATAGTTTTGTTTTGTTTTAAGCTTGCGTAAAAATGAAAACAATCCCAAGCTTAGTATTTGTTCTTTCTCGTGCTCATAAATACATGAGAATGTAACTGGGTAAAATTTTATCACTTTTTCAGACTCGTAAAGGTTATATGAAAAATGAACCCCCTAGAGTTCCCTTTAAGCTCTTTTTAGACTCTCTAAACATGAAAAGATTGCCAAGTGATCTTTTTCTTTTCAGGCTTGTTAAAGTATTTGAAGAAAAAGTCTGTTGAGTGGTAGTTTATCTCTTTTCCAGTCTCATCATATTAACTTACAAAAAAGGACCTTATGGAGTTCTCTTTGAGTGTTTTTTAGACTCTCTAAACATGAAAACCCCTTATTTTTTCTTTCTTTGGACTCATAAAACAAACATCGAAAGGCCCATATGGGACAGAACCACTCCTTCCTAGGGTTTGTTAAACATACTCTGAGGGACTCATCCGAAGGATGAGCTTACAGTTCAATAATATGTTATCATCCTCAATCTTGTGTAAAATAAAGAGGTACTCGCCAAAAATGGTGGAGGGGGAGTTGGGAAATAAATGTATGTAAGCCTATATTCTATGGAAGAGTCACCTTTGAACATGACACCCTTTAGGCTTTCACTCACTTTGTGTGTTGGAAAATTCACTTGTATCTTAATCATACACCTTTATAAGATTACATTTTGTTCTGTGATCCTTGTTGTTGAGTTAGTGTTGCCAAGACAATTGTCGTTTCGTCAATATGTTCGAAGAGAAGTTAAACCTAGAGAGCCTTCTATTGCGTTGACCATTTATGTAGTCCTTAATCCTTCTATTTTGTTGATCATCCCTAAGTCAGTATTGAATCACTTGTTACTCTGATCTACCTCAATTCTTGTTACCCGTTTCATGTCATTGATGGGGGATACATTAAGGCCCTCCTGTGACGAGTATTTTCTTGTTGACTTCAACTCATTTTCCATGAATTAGACTTAGAAACTAATTGGTAACTTGGAACTTGCATGCCTCAATGACATGTTTCCTCACTTTTAACAATGGGTTATCATTATTGACCCCTGATCAGTAGATTTCATCAAGTGTTTAACTTCAACTCACTAATTCACATTCGTTGGATTGTACTAGTGTACCTTGGGAGTCATTGACATTAATGGTGATTTCCTTCCCACTTGTTAATGGTATACACTAATGACCGGTAATCAAGTGGTTTCTACCATGTTCAACTTAAGAACATGTATTCACATGGTTAGATTCATACTATAGAGTGGTGGAGATGAAGACCCTGGATCTTTTCTGACAGATTCAGGTTGCATTGGAGTATATTCAGATTTTATTGTTGCATATGTCCATAGTGTATTTTTGGTGGCTATGTTCAGATTTGAGTCATAATGGCATGGATCCATAGTGTATGTTTGGTGGCCATGACCTGTCTTACTTGACATGGCTCTTTGCATGTCAGCATTTATGATTTGAGTCATTTGTATTCTGATTATGGGAATGCCTACCTAAGTGATGAAGATATTATTTTACTGTATTTCCTTGTTTGTTGGCAGGTTTCCGACCGACATGTTCCTTGTTCCCAACACACACTCGACAAAGTATTTCAGCTATCACTCTATTCTAACTTCATACTTTGGGGGGATCTCTGTTAGACATTATTTTTGTCACCTCTATGACCGTTAATGATGTAAGCCTATCCTTTGTCTTTAGAAGGATCAGTGGCCCGAATTCCTGAAGAAAGAAGGGAGAAGAACTTTTCTTGAGAGAAGTTGTATTTTCCTTTGTAAAAACCCCATTAAGGAGGATCATCACACCCTACCTAATTTTAGGGGTGCGATGATCCCAGATTGTCACTTGTTGTACTAAAATTGTCCTGTGACGTCGTCAAACTCTGCTCAGTTATAGGGGTGCGACGATTTTCGTACGTGGGAAAAACGAGCATCTTCTCGATGCTTCTAGAAGGAGAATCTTCTCTACTGAGGTGGCCTCCGATCGATTTAGATCTTACTCACTTTTCTGATTTAGTGGGATCATCGTAACCTCCTCACCTTATCCTCTTCATCTTATAAAAGGAGAGGAGCTCTCATGGAGAAAGTTAGATTGGGTTGGATAAATTTTGGGATTGGAAATTTTTCTTGAGATCGTTAGCTTGGTTAGAGTGGCTTTAAGTTTTTCCTTGTCAAGATAGATTGTGAGTGACTTTCATATCTATAGTCTCAGAATTATTGGAGCAGAAGTGTGTGGGAAGAGAGGAACTATTGGAAGGGACCTTACAACATCAGGGCATCTGGTTGTATTCTCCTTTTCATATTTCTAATAAAACAATATATTTCTTTCCCATAAAATTGGTCTTATTTTATTGTATGACTCCTTGATCACATACATAGGTTTTGTTGAGTATATGTTGTTGCTTTCATTTCGTTGGCTTGTGTCTTTTTATAGGATCAACATCCCATAAGCCCTGGATTGGAGCGAGGATAACACCAGCAAGGACAAACGATGTTTAAAAGGTATGTCATTTATCTCTTGTTATTTAGTATGCTTGATGATTGGAACTTAGGGAAATTTTTATATTTTGTTTTGTTTTGTTCTAGTTTCGGGGTGAAACTAGGGAGATCAGTTTGTGTCCGCACTTACCAATTAGTCCGATAAAAGTATCGACCACATCAAATGGATTTTGGAAGACATTGGGTCTTGATCCATGAGGTACAATCTAGGTATCATGGTGAGTGTCATTTCAATATTTGAGACATTTGAGTTTGTTGCATTTAAAACTGTTTTTGATTATATAAAGTCTTCTTGGAAATTTTTCTCTTTTCCCTATTTCACCTTGGTGGTTGAAATTTATCCCTAGTAAGTGGTCACCCTTAGGGATATGTTTTCTACTGGGAGGTACCCTTTATATGTCATCATGACATTCCCGACCATACTTTCCACTTTCCACAATTAATCCCCTCATCTTCTTATCTTTTGGAATTTTCGGGTGTACAGACCCAAGAAGGGATTGTCCCTCATTTCATGGGAAGAAGGGGATGAACACCCAAAGGGAATGTAGCTGGAAAAGGTAAAATCAATATTATGAAACTTACAAATGCTCTCCTAAAGAGGTCTTGAGAACTATGAAATGCTTCTCTTAAAAACAAAAATCAAATACCTGCAAAAGCAAATTCATATTATATAAATGTCCCACTTGTTGAGGAATCTACACAAGTGTGTTACAAGATAGACTATAACCCCGTGGAACTTTTTGTACCTCTCCCTTCAAGTGACACTATGGTACTTCCCCCCAAGATAATTTATTAACCCATAGGGAGTACCCAGTGTTTGGACCTTAATTGATTAATGGCAATAAATGGGCTTGGAAAATGGATGCATTGAAAACGAAGGTGCAACACACCCTCTACAAAGGCACCCATAAATGAGACACTAAGATCCCTTGTATGTCATGAACCCCATGCCCAAAATTATTTCCCCCGTCCATATCACCTTCTCCACATGACCTAGATATGGTTCCACTTGGGAAACACTCCTAAACTTGAGGTATGATTCACCCAATAGGTCACTTAGTCAACCCTCCCATACCTAAACTTGACAAATTACATAGGGTCTTTGAGAACTTATTTAGTTTGATGAGGTGGATTTTGATGCACATTCTTAGGTGACTCTTTTATTTATTTTATTTACTTATCATGATGCATTTGGATTGATATCCTTGGAGGGTGTATTCATTGTCTTTGCAGGACCTAGTTGGTGGACAATTTTGGAAGAACAAACCTAGCTTGGGCTTCCTTGGGGAATGGAGCCCATAGGATGGATATCATGACCTGCACAATAAGATGATGATAAAAACCTTTGGAGTCTTGAGAGGCACCTTGGAGGACCTCACCCAACCCCTACCAACCCAACGTTTTTCCTCTTGAGGCCAAAACATCACACTTGGGGGGCTAGGGTTTGGTGGTGAAGATGGAAACTTGAAATTTTGGGAGGGGAGAAGCCTCAACTTGATGGAGAATACCCTAGTTCTTGGGAAGAAGGCCTTTGGAGGCCCAACAATTCATCCCCAATCTCAACGCCCACCCAAAAATGCCAAAACATCACCCTAGAAGAGGGATGATGTCATATTAGGGTTTCTTATATACATTTTTTTAAGTAAAATTTTAATTTGATAATGTAAAGGGAAAAGTAAGGGTTGTTGACCCCTTAGTGGTTACCCTAAAATTAAGCAGACAAACACTTTTAAGAAGATTTGTATAAACATAGATCAAACTCTTGTCATTTTATCATAGCTCTCCCATTGTGAGAAGACTACTTGACTGAAATTTGTGCCCTCCTTGGGAAATTGTGTTTATCTCTCTTTGACATCATCTCTTGTGATGATTTTTCTTGGCTATTGGATGAAGAAGCAAGGCATTGTATTTCTTGGAGGCTATTTATTGCTTTTATGGTGGATTTTTCTTGGTTTAAAGGAATTTATCTTGTTAATGCTTGGACTAGGTAAGGGATCTCTCTTTTTATTGCTTATTTTCTTGGTTACAAGGTTAATTTGTAATATTTTTGGGGAGTATAATTGCATACAACCTCACTAATCCCATCATAATTTTCTTGGAATAATTTGTTGCACAAAGGAATACTAGGAGAAGTAAAGGGTTACACCCTCCTAGGTTTTTTCTTAGCTAGTTTTTCTTTCCTTGGGGAGTAAAAGGGATTACACCCCCAAGGAAGTAGCAAAACTTAGCTCTTTCATTTTAAATACTCCATAACCCAATAGTTAAAGGCACTAATATCTTGCATTGGAGAAATAAAATCATTGCATTGGGATATGTGGAATCATGAGATATTGAAATTGTTTAAGTTGGGATCTTTTCTATATGATTTAAGCTTATCAAAGCCTATAGGGCATCTAGATTGGTCAAGTGGATATTGAGATATAGCTAATTAAAATCTATAGCCATCAAGGTTGCAACAAATCATCTTCCATTTTGATTATAACTTGCAATTTAACTGTGGAAATTTTCTAGTAAACCATTGTTATCATTCTATTGCTAATTAGTGAACTTTTTGTCGGATTACTTGTTTGTTTTCATGGTTAAAAATTGTTGTTGTAGAAAACAATTTCTACAGACACTTGGATGTTACAGAATTACTTCGAAAACATCATGTAACAACCCTCTAAAGACACTAAAGCTTGTGCTAAATTATTGGGGATTAATCTACATGTTATAGGCTTCATTTTCAAACAAAACTTTGATGCTTTAAGTGGTTGAATCTGCATTAATAAGTTTCTTTCCTTGCTGATATATATTCTTGTTTATTGTTTTTATTAGGGAAAACAAGCTTAACTTTCTTGTCCACTTAACTTTGAGCTTGCATACATGTTTCTTCTTGTGTTTTGGTGTAATTTTTAAACCTATGAAGTAAATAAATTCATATAGATTCTTAAGCAAAACAAAAATTAATCAATGGCTCATACACATAGTACACATAGATTTATACCAGAAACCCTTAACCGGGAGAAAACCTTTCAACGCTTCATTGTATTAATTTCACCATTCACCATACAATATATATACAATGTTTTTAGGTATTTCATAGATAGAAAAACCCTAATCCCTTAATCCGGGATTAATTTAGAAAACCGCTAAAAATAGAAAAATCCGCTAAAATAGCTAAAACGCCCAAAAAAACAATTTGGGGGCATTGCCCCGACCGTTGCACGTAACTAGGGGGGGCATACCTGGCCCCCCCTAAAATCCCCATAGGAAGTGCCCAGTGCACATGACACAAATGGCACTACTAGGGAGGGATCATCAGACACAGTTGTCGAATCTGACGCGCCCACACACACACATGCAAAGAATATAACACATACCCAACACTCGGGAAGGTACAATTCTCTTCCGTAGGTACCCAAGCATTTGGAAAACATAGAAAATATTCAAGAATCATTACCAATATATCATTCACTTAGTAACTTGACCTATAGGGGCATCACTTCCATAATCTCACCTTTCTATCTCATTTCCCCCTAGGGTCACCCGGGATTCCCCCCTTGTGTTGGATTTATCATTCACTCAAGAGAGGGGAGGGTTTACCTAAGGTGAAATTGGGTATATTCCCCCACTTTTATCTCCATCCCATGGATTGGGTCGGGATTTTCCCAACCTACAGTTTGCATGATGACAAGGTTATTGGAAGAAATATTGGATTGCATTATGAAAGGCTTGGTGTTCTAAATTATATAATGCAATCAAATATTTCTTCCAATAACCCAATGTGTCAATACTCATGGTCACATCTATGCAATGCATCCCCACACTGATTATAGAATATCACATATCTATATCATGTATTCCACCATAGTGAGTTGGACGGTCTAGCCAATGCCTCAACACATCATCCAAACTCTTCCCTATTACGTGTTTTACCATTTGGATATCTTCCTATTCAATCCAAAACAAAACACTAGGAACATAATCCTTTAGTACTCTTCAATGTCGACAAAGAGTTTATAGCCCAAACATCAATTATACATAGGAATACCAATGGACACTTGTGTAGCACTATAGCCTTTTTGTATCCAACTACATTATGGACTCACACATGTTTGTCTTTGATAGCATCCATTTCTATAATAGAAGTGTATCTCCTAAATTTTCTCATAACCAATATCACATGTCATTTAATTTCATATGATTGTATTCTATCATTAAATAAACTTTGTATCATCAAGGCCCTCTACCTTTACCACACCTAGTGGAGTGTCAAGCTCATAATACCCATAATTCAAATATTGAATTTTCACTGAAGGAACTCTTACATCAATTCCTTTCAACATTTATGCATCATAAGCTACCAAATTCATACATGCATCATTTTCATTGAGTTACTTGACATTACCTAATCCACTAGTATCTCATAGAGGCTCATAGTCTTCCTTTACCAATCTCTTGTTTAACATTGTACCATCCTCATTTTGTCTTTATGTGGATGGTGGTCATAATAAATGACACCATCAACTCTTTCAACCTTGTTATAAACCCTTTTCTTGGATACATGATCCACCATTTATCACTTTTAACTAACATAACCCCATTATTTCATATATAATAACATACTACTCTTAGTCTATAAGCATGTTATATGTATTCCCAAGAATTTATATATGCCCTAATGCATATCAATATGCACCAAGCATTCACTCTTAGCATGACTACTAGTGCATATGCATTATGGATTTCTTATATGCAATATATATCACTTCTCAGTATGCACTCTAGTGCATATTTGTTCCAGTTTCTTACACTATACATGGTTTTCCTTAAGTCCATATGGATTCTTGTAGTCTTCCACATTCTCACTTTGCTCATCTATGCACTATCTTTTCCTATCCAAACACCTTCCAACCAATTCCAACTTGGCCATCTTCCAATCCCAATGAAAGTACCCTATTGGTATTGCAACCCCATTAGCAACTACCTTTACTTAGGGAATCCTATCCCAAAATTATCTTGCTAGAACCTTCTAGCATATTGTAATGTTGCACTTTATGTCATTCCATCTTCTTTTCAAGCACTGTCTATCATAGAGATTATTTCCTTATCGTATGATCCTTCTTAATACTATCATTCTAGAATCACTTCTCTTTTGACGTCACACCCTTGGAATCCTCGGCTATTATCTCTAGTTGTCCATTGGATTTGTTCAATTTTTGGAAACTCGTCTTCACTTTATTGAGTATTTCTTTGTGAAGTTCCATTTTGTCCACCCATGACTAAGATTCCCTTAATGGAATGTTGTATTTCTCCATTGGCACTTTTAAAGTGAAGGAATCTTCATTATTCCATCCGCTAAATTCTACACACTTGTACCCAACTTCAACTGTGCACTTTGATAACATAAGTGGTTTTCTTTCTCTAAATTACTTTAATCATAGTTTTTTACTTACAGTTAGAAACTCTTCTAAGTATTCATATACTAGTCCCTAGAGATTATTTGTCCATCCCAATGACTCACACATTACCTCAATAGGTCCTTATTCTTTTTCAACATGCTTTTGCAGTCGTCGTTACATTTCTACCTTCAAGGTTAAGTAAATTTACCTTACCTTCCTATGTATATTAATTTCATTCTTCACCTGATGACTACATGTTTTTTTTGATAATCCTTGTTGATTTTTCCTTGCAATTCATTCAAACTCTGTAGCAGCTAAGTATTAATTTGGTTTTGCTCTTCCTAAGCTCTTATTTAACCTTTCATTATCTGCTCTATAGATCTTGATGGAGATACTTCACACACACCTAGGATTTATTTTTCCTAAGGTTTTCCCTATGTTTATTAGTCATTATTCAGTCTCCTATAGTTTAGGGAGAATATTCTCCTCAGTTCAAACTTCAGTTTAATCAGTTGAGTGTATTCTAGATGCCACATTGGGATTATCACCATGAATCATTGGGATCATCACCAGTTAATGCGCATTGTCCTTGGGATCATCACCATACTAGCACATTACTCATGATTCCTTGATCTCCTCCTCACTTCACTTTGTTTCAGTCAGTTAAATGAAGACTGAGAGACTAGCTAACTTAGACTAGGTGGAAATTCACTCCTGTAACTTCTTGAGAGACTAGACTATGTGGCACTTTACTCCCGTAACTATTGGTGTGTGTCCAGATCACACTAGACTACCATTATGACACATTGTCTTCTCCTCCAGTGCGCATTCTCCTCCAGTGCGCATTAGTTGAGTTATATAGATTATATCATGTGTAAATTATCATTCATTCATTTGGTTAATGAGAATTCTTCCATTCTTTCTCTCCTTCTTCTCTTTTCTCATGTTTTCTCTGCAAATTGTGCATTTCATTTGCTAGCTAGATCTATTCTGTGCAGGTTCAATACATTTACACAGTATCAGATTCGATGGACTACTAGGGAAAATATACACCAAATTATTTCTGCAGGTACCAAACATTGAAGATAGCGGAAAAATGGAATTTCCAAAAGAATTCATTCTTACACCGTACAATTTATTTGCATGGAAAGAGAAGATGATAATGCATCTTAAAGGTAGAGGATTATACAGGTTAACCATGAACACAGAAATTGAATCAACTATTGGTTGTGGAGCCTGATTATCTCCCTGATTCAGAGGTCCTTGCTTTCAGCCGTGTTTATACCCCATGAAGTATTTACACCCCAGAAGTATGTACACTCTTCCACGTGGGGGAGTGCAGAGGGGGGGTACCCCCTCTGTGGGGTCTGGGGGGAATATCCCCCCGACTGGGGGGTCTGGGAGCAAGAGGGCCCCCAGCGGGGGGTTCGGGGGCGAAGCCCTAGAAGCAAAAATTGCCTTGTAAAAGTATATTGTAATTTCATTGTAAATCTGGACTGTTCATTATAAGGTCGCAGATCTAACAGTAGAGATTATGTTAGGGTTTTTTTCCCTAGAAGACAACCCTCTTTTATGAGGGAAATGTATTGTGGCTATGGATGATGGTGAATATTGTATTCTGAGAGATGAGACAGTGAGAGAAAGAAGAGGAAGTTACAGCGGGTTTTGTTGTAGGTTGTATCCCTTCATTTGCTGGATAATAATAAAGGAAGGACCTGGAAATTTCTCTGGTGGACGTAGACCACACTGGGTGAACCACATAAATCTATGTCTCTCTTGTATTGTGTGTCTTATGTGTTTTGTTTATGCATTTGTTTTATTTTATTGCTCCACGGTCCTATTTTTCTAACAACTGGTATCAGAGCGTAAGGTAACTCGCAGGAAAAGAGGGTTCCTAGTTCGAGTGGGAGAAATGTCGAAAGATGGAAAGTTTAGGGTCGAGAAATTTAACGGCCAAAACTATCAGTTATGGAAGATGCATATGGAAGACTATTTATATCAGAAGGATCTATTCCTACCATTGAGTGGAGTAGCAAACAAGCCAGTGGCCATGAAGGACGAAGAATGGGAGATTCTTGACAGAAAAGCTCTAGGAATGATACGGCTGAGTCTGGCAGCGTCGGTGGCTTTAAATATTTTGAAAGAAAAGACAACAAAGGGTTTGATGGATACATTGGCCAAATTGTATGAAAAACCCTCGGCGTCGAATAAGGTATTTCTAATGAAGAGATTATTTAATATGAAGATGTCAGAAGGTGGGTCTGTTGCAGATCATTTAAATGAATTTAATACAGTTACTAATCAACTAAGTTC
>ML818629.1:75177-91622 GCA_009831015.1 Picea engelmannii | reverse complement strand
AGGTGGAATTGCTCACTTTGGGTCCAAAAAACTTCGACAATATCCAAGATTTCTTTACCAAATATAAGGATTTGTTGTCGCAACTCAAGGCTTGTGGGGTTGATAAATCTAAGGAGGAGAAACAAATAGTTCTTACCACTCTCTCAAAACTTGGTCTGGAATACTTAGTGTTTGTATCTACATTTCATTCATTTAGGCTCACCTCTAGAGACACCTGGACGATGCCCTCTCTTGAGGATTTTATCGAGTCTCTGACACAAGAGAAGAACAAGCTCATCAATATGGAAAAAATCAAATGCCCAAAGGCGTATGCACTTACTATGCAAGATGGTAGCGATCATGAATATCATAAATATAAAGACAAAGAAAAAAGGAAAGCACATGAAAATCCAAATAAGGAAGGGTACTCAAAACCCTTCAACGAAGCCTTTGGATCCAAAGGTGGAAAGGGAAGAAAGGGGGAGAAATGCACTTACTTCTAGAAAGGATTCCATCTAGAGTCCACATGTATGTAGAAACACATAGATATAATGGCCTAAATAATTCAACAAAACAACCTTAGATATCACATCCCCCAAGGTGCCAAGAAGAAGAATAAAAAATATCAGAATCCCAAGAAAGGCAATTCTAGCCACGCTTTGATTGCCATCAACTTCTCTCTTGATGCTTGGATCATTGATTCAAGTGCATCACACCACATGGATACCAAGAAAGAATATTTTTCTTCATTGGATGCATGCAAAGGTCCTCCTATTTTGATGGGGGACAACTCTCCAATCGAGATCACTGGTAAAGAAAGAATTGAACTCACAAACAGAAGCTTCGAGAATGTGCTACACGTTCCCAAACTTTTCGTCAATATTCTCTCTTTGTATTAGATGAAAAAATCTGACACCGAAAATAGATTCATATTCACACCTGATGTAGTGGATATCTATGACATGCAAACCAATTCCAGGGTTGCTACTGGTGAGGTAAATCAACAATCTAGACTCTACACATTTTCTGAATTTTTTGAACCAGATTCAACATTATTGCTTACCCATGTTGATGAAAGCAATAGGATATGGTATGACAGGTTCGGACATTTAAATTTCAGATATATGCAACAACTTAGAAAGTAGGGAATGGTTGATTCTTTACCTGCAATCCACTTCTCCAAAGGAATTTGTGAGGGCTGTGTTCTTGGAAAACACCCTCAAGAGAAATTTGAGAAAGGAATGACTGAGTAGGCTTCCTCTCCTTTAGATTTGATCCATAGTGACCTCATGGGCCCTTTTCCACATCCATCAATCAATAAATCAAGGTACATACTCATTTTTGTTGATGATTTCTCACGCTTCAAATGGATTTTCTTTCTCAAGCAAATATCAGAGGTCTTTCAACACCTCAAAGATTTCAAAGCCCTTGTTGAGACACAGCCAGAAAAGAAAATCAAAGTCCTTCGAAAAGATAATAGGGGATAGTATGTCAACCATGAGATAAAAAATATTTTTCATGAGGTGCCATTCAGTTGCAGCACACAGTTCCCTATAATCTACAACAAAATGGAGTTGTTGAGCAAAAAAATAGATCTCTAAAAGAGATGGCATCCTGCATTCTACATGCAAAGTCACTTCCACAGAGATTATGGGCCGAAGCACTTAGTTGTGAAACCTACATTCAAAATAGATCTCCCCATAGATTTGACAAGGATAAGACCCCCTACGAGGCTTATAGCGACCTCAAACCGAAAGTGACCCACTTCCATATTTTCGGTTCACGTGCATGGGCCTGGATTCCCTCTGAGAAGAGGAAGGAACTTGATCCATAAATCCCAGAGTGTATATTTGTTGGATACCTCGATGGTGTGAAGGGATACAGACTCATTGATCTTTCCTTGGACTATATCATCATTGAGAGTAGTGTCTAATTCGAGAAAATTGTCTCTCATGTACCTCAGCAACTGCATGCAGACACTTTTGTTCTTCCACTTGTCAGAGATTATGATCATGCACATGCCGAATCTTCTTCATATGAGAGTTATAATTCATAGGATTCATGTGATCTAGATACATAGTCAGTACAGTCATATGCAGAGTCAGTGCATGCAGATGCAGATATAGAGCCAGAGTAGAGGCCCACATGGGCCAAGACTACTCTTCAAGATACATGAGATCTTGTTGGGGATCCAACTGATACTAGGAGAAATCAATCTAATTTTAAGGAGCCTCCTCTTGCACTCACTTCCACTGAATTGATGCCACCCAAGCATCTTTTCTTGGTTCAGTCTTCAGATTACAGTCCTATGGCGAGGATGCTATAAATCCCTTTTTGGAATCTTCCATGTAGGGGGAGTACAACTCCCTCCTCAAGAACAAAACTTGGGATATGGTTCCCCTTCCTTCATGAAGGAAACTTATTAGGTGCAAATGGGTCTACAGGACCAAGAGTGAAACAGATGGATAGGTTATCATATACAAAGCCAGACTAGTTTCCAAAGGCTTTTAGTAGGTGCATGGAATTGACTATGATGAGACCTTCACTCCAGTAGCGAAGATGGATTCCATACGTTTGTCACTTTCCATTGCGGTAGCCAAGGGATGGGAAGTCCATCAGATGGACGTGCAAAATGTATTTATTCACGAATATCTCTCTAAGGAGATCTATATGGAGCAGCCCCAGGGATTTATGCAGGATTCATCTTTAGTCTATCGACTGAAGAAGTCTCTTTATGGCCTCAAGAAGGCTCCGAGGGCATGGTATGCCAAGATGGATTCCTACCTTCTATCACAAAACTTTTTACATTGTAAGTTAGACCCGAATGTCTACATGCTTAGGATGACTGATTCACTTCTACTCCTATTTTTTTATGTTGATGATTTGATGATCACCAGCTGCTCGAATTCAACAATTGCTGCAGTCAAGAGAATTTTGCATGACAGGTTCTTGATGACGGAAATGGGTCTGCTACATTTCTTCCTTAGACTCGAGATCAGTCAGGATGCACCAGGCATCAAACTGTCTCAGGCCAAGTATGCATGAGATATCCTTGAGAGATTTCACATGGAAGACTACAAGTCTTCCCCAACTCCTTTCCTATTAGGAGTCAGACTTGAGGATTGCGGGGACACTCAACTAGTTGATAGCACACTGTACATACAACTAATGGGGAGATTGTTGTATCTCACACACTCTAGACCATACCTCTCCTATGTAGTTGGAGTAGTCTCCGGGTTCATGCGAGAGCTTGATGAGCTACATTGGAAGGTTGCAAATCCTATCCTTCAATATGTATAGGGAACCATCACCTTTGGGATTCACTATGCAGAAGACTCTACATTGGACCTCATCGGGTTCACTGATTCTAACTGGGTTGGCGATAGCTATTAAGAACCAAATATCAAGATAGCATAAAAAAACCTCAAAATAAGTACTCAACGTCTTGAAAAAGAGAGAATTTCAGATAATAAGCCTCTTCAAGGGGGAAACCTCCTTATACACCACATAAATTTCCAAATGCAAGTTGATTCCAAATGAAAATGTCTCCTTGGTATATATATAAGATACTAGGAGGTACAATTACAACTAGTGGACCCAAGCCGACATAAATAAAATAACATTACTAATGTAATATGCCCCAATTAAGGGGTAATGTGCCATTATTTAGGGCTTAACATGCCCCTCCCTTTCAAACAAGTGTTGTCTGCAACGCTTGAGTAATTTTGGATGCTTCTATATAAAAAGTCATATTCCCAAGTGGAATCTTCAACAGGTTGTTTCCTCCACTTAATGAGATACTCTGAAATGGATCTATTCCTCTACTGGCGAATTCTTGTGTCAGTGATAGCTTCAGGATCCAATATGATTTTTCCTTCCTCATCAAGTTCTGGAAATATAGTTTGAACTGGGATCTTTTCACCCATAACCTTATTTAAGCATGAAACATGGAAAACTGGGTGTACTCATGAAGATGCAGGCAACTACAATTTGTATGCCATAGTAAAAATCTTTTGCAACACCTTATAAGGGCCATAGTACTTTGGTGATAATTTATTATCCTTCTTGGATTTCTTGAGGGACATCGGTTTGTATGGTTGTAGTCTTAAAAACACCCAATCACTACTTCAAAACTTATTTCACTACAATGTTGATCTGCTTGTTGTTTCATGTGATTATGTGTCATGGGCAGGTTGTCCTTTAAGATTTGGAGAAATTGTTGTTGATGCTCGATGTGATCTTCCACTGCTTGAACCTTATATTTTTATTCTAGAGAAGAAGTGATGGAAGGAGGGTGGTATCCATAGAGTGCCATAAATGGTGTCATTTATGTTGCAGTATGAAAGGAAGTGTTATACCACCATTCTTCCAAGGGTAACCATTTGAACCATTGTGTTTGTTTATTAGAGACAAAGCATAGGAGGTATATTTCCAGACATTTTTTCACTATCTCGGTTTGTCCATCAGATTGAGGATGATAGGATGAACTATGAGCCAATTGAGTAACCAAACAATAAAATAATTCTTTCCAAAAATGTCTAGTGAAGATGGGATCTCTATCACTTACAATAATCTTTGGGCTTCCATGTAGCTTTTGAATTGTCTCCATGAATGTGGTGGAAACTGTACTGGCTTTGAAGGGATGAGAGAGTGCACAAAAGTGTGTGTACTTGATCAGTCTATCAACAATCACCATGATGACACTCTTTCCTTTAGACTTCGGTAACCCTATGATGAAATCCATGGAAACCTCTTTCCAACGCTGACTTGTGATGGCTAATGGTTGTAAAAGACCCGAGGTCTTAATTGTTTCCACCTTATTTTTTTGGCAAACCAAACATTCTGCCACAAACCTTTGAACATCAGTTTTAAGGCCATCCCAAAAAATTTCCTCCTTGACCCTATGGTAGGTTTTCAAAAATATTGAGTTCCCTCCTACCAGAGAGGTGTGCAATTCCAATAGTACCTTTTGTTTGAGTTGGGAGTTATTACATAAATATAAGCAATCTTTGTACCATAGTGAATCATTTTTCAATGTAAATGTATCAGATGCACTAGAATCCTGCTGCAACCTTTGAATGAGAGTCCACACATTTTTGTCATTCTTCCATTCATCCCTCACTTCTATTATCCAATCGGGTTGGATGATCGAGATAACACAGAGAAAGACCTCAACATCTTCATCCTTTCTTGAGAGTTCATCTGCCACAACATTTTTCTTCCTTTTTTTATAGATGATTTCAAAATCATAACCCAACATCTTGGTCACCCATTTTTGTTGTTCTTCTGAAGATAGTCTTTGTTCCAACAAGTATTTAAGACTATCATGATCTGTTTTGACCTTGAAGTGCCTACCTATTAGGTAAGGGTGCCATTTATTCAATGCATGTAGTATTTCCATCATTTCTTTATCCTAAATGGGTTTGTGTAAGTCCTTTCCCTTGAGTGGTTGAGTTTCAAAAGCAAGGGGCCTTCCTTCTTGCATTAGAACAACACCAATGCCATTTCCCAAGGCATCACATTCCATAATAAAGGTTTTTGTGAAGTCTAGTGTGGTCAAGACAAGAGATTTTCACATCACCTCTTCAAGTTGTTCAAAAGCTTGAGTTGCCTTAGGAGTCCATGAAAATGCATCCTTCTTAGTTAATGTCATTAAAGGTACTACTATTCTTCCATAGTTATGAACAAACATGTGGTAGTAACCTATCAAAACCAAAAATCCTCTAAGATTATTCAATGTTTTGGGAATCGGTCAGTCCATCATGGCCTTAATCAGGTCTACCTTGACACCTTCATGAGATACAATATGACCCAAAAACTCTACCTCCTTCACCCCAAAGAAACATTTGGATGGTTTGGCATATAGTTGTTTCTCCTTTAGTAGTTGTAGCACCTTGTCAACATGTTTCACATGATCCTGCCAAGACTTGCTATAGATTAGTATATCATCAACCCTTGGAATGTGGAAGGTGAATTTGTAAGGCCAAAAGGCATGACCAAAAATTTATAATGGCCTTCATGAGTTTGGAATGTTGTTTTTGGGATATCTGCTTCCTTCATTCTAATATGATGATACCCTGAACGAAGATCCAACTTTTTGAAATAGATTGCTCCATGTAGTTCATCTAACAATTCATTAATGACGAGAATGGGAAACTTATCTTTAATAGTGATCTTGTTGAGATCTTTATAATTTGGACACATACGCCATGATCCATATTTATCGAGTACCATTACCACCGGTGCAGAGTAAGAACTTTGGCTAGGTCTAATAATGCCAACCTCTAACATTTCTTCAACCATATGCTCAATTTCACTCTTATGGGCATAAGGGTATCTGCAAGGCTTGATGTTAGGAGGAACACTCCCAGGAATTAGGTGAATAACATGATCATGATTTCGAGCGGGTGTAATACCTTTGGGAATATATTCAAATACTTTGGAATGCTTATCAATGATCCCTTGGAGATATAGGGGAATAGATGGCTTAGATGTTTGAACATCTATTGAGCATAGTTGTGCAATTACACCCTGATGCCCCTTTTTCAATAATGTTTTAGAGCTTATCACCTTACTGGGTTTCCCTGTGATACCCCTTAACTCAATTTATTTTCCTTCCAATGAAAATTTCATGAAAAGTTCTTGAAAATTAAAAGCCAATGTTCCTAATGATTGTAACCATTTGATTCCTAGTACGACATCAACACCACCCATGGGTATAAAAATCATTGGAATATTCATTACATATTCCCCCATAGCAAGATTGATCTTATTGAATTTTCCTGAGTAATTGATAGTTCCTCCATCTACAATCATTACTTGAAACTCTGGCACTAGATATACAAATCAATTGAGATCTTTGGCTAATTTATAGTGAATGAAATTACGAGTACTAGCAGAATCAATTAGGACTATTACCTTTTTATTTTTGATATATACTTTGATCTTGAGGGTTTGAGGAGTACTAATTCCAGCCAATGCATTACATGATATCGTGGGAGTCAACTCTTCAGAAGAAATCACTTCTATGTTTTCATCTTGAGATGGTTCTTATTCTTGTTCTTGTTCTTATTCCTCTTCACAATCTATGTATAATAATTTCTTCTCACCACACTTATGTCCCTTACTATACTTTCTATCACAATTAAAGAATAAACTTTTTCTTTTCTTTCCTCCAATTGTTGAGGTGTCAACCTTGTAGGGTTCCCAAAGGTGAACTTCATGTTGAATGTTATCCTTTAAATTTCCTATGAATACATCAATTAGTTGCTCATCTGGAATATCTATTATTTTTATATTCAATATTTGGAAGTTCTCAATGTGCTCTGCAACTGAACCCTTTTGCTTGAGATTTATCAATTGGCTAAAGAAGGTATTGATCCTTGTATCCTCATAGTGTGCTATCATTTCTTCCATGAAAATTGTCCAAGTTATGAGTGATTTACAAGGAAAAATCCATTGATACCACACAAATTGATTGGGTTCTAAATATAAAGAAGCAATTTGTACATTTTGTGTATGTGGCACATTATGTAGATCAAAGAATTGCTCCATCTGAAGTATCCATGTGATTGGGTCCTTGCCATCAAACTTCCCCATATTGATCTTAGGAAAGTGGTTGGTATTCAACCCAAAGTTGGAGTTTCTCCATTCTTGATTCATTTTCCTTGTGTCCTCATCATGAATTTCACGGGATACATTTTCACTTTCAGGTGTCCTCTCTATTAGGAAATTTTTCAATCCTTCCATGATCTCCCTTTTTAAATCATCCATCATCCCTTGTAGTTCATATTTTGTTATTGTCTTATTTTCTAAATCATTTATGTCCCTACACATTTCTTCACCTTCATAAAGAGTCCAAGTAGGATTGTATGGAGGCTTATTTGGTGTAGAAGTTCCCTTTTTTGGTGGCATGTTGGCCAAGTATCACTTTTAAACCTTGATTTTGAGTGGTTCTATTAGACAATATTTCTTCTGTTGTATCTCCAAAATTTCGGCCCTTCTAGGTATGAAGATTTATTTTTTGTAGTTCCTTGATCTTTCTTCTCTGCAATGCCACATGTCTGATCAAAATTGGATGTGCCAAGTGGAAGTTATGGTAACTTCCCCACAACTTGATGATTTTTTCCCTTCCAGGAGAGTGTACTTGTAAAGAGGGCCAAGATCACAATATTTGATATTTGATTCTAAAAATTTTACCAGAAATACTACAAATTGTCCATTGTCCAATGCAACTGGACTCACTTAATTTGTATACTCATTGAAGAAGATATCATTGTTTTACCCGGAAGACCTGTTTGGGACTAGTTAACATGACTAGTCAGATACCCTATCTTGCACATGGTGTATCTAAAAAATTAGGATGACTCATAATATGAAATTTTTATCAAAGATACCTTGATAATTTCCATTAATATCCTCTGTATTTCAGGGTCTAAAACATTACAGAAAAATTTCATAGCGAAAATTCCGCAATGACTAAATTCATGATGATTCCAGAACCCTATCTTACCCAAGCTATATCTCTGAAATTATAAGGCCTAAAGATCTGAAATTTTAACCCAACGTAGCTTGATCCGTGTACTAAATATCGTCCAAGGGGTTCCTTCTGAAACATCGTAGAAACAAAGTTATAGAGAAAATTCCAAGGTGTCTCATATGTAGTAGTGAAACCCCAAGATAGAATAAAAAAACCTAAGAACCAAATATCAAGATAGAATAAAAAAACCTAAGAACCAAATATCAAGATAGAATAAAAAAACCTAAGAATAAGTACTCAACGCCTTGAAAAAGAGATAATTTTAGATAATAAGCCTCTTCTAGGGGGAAACCTCTTTATACATCACATAAATTTCCAAATACAAGATGATTCCAAATGAAAATGTCTCCTTGGTATATATAGGACACTAGGAGGTACAATTACAACTAATGGATCCAAGATGACATAAATAAAATAAAATTACTAATGTAATATGCCCCAATTAAGGGGTAATGTGCCACCATTTAAGGCTTAACAATAACATTGATCGCAAGTCCACATATGGTTATTCACTTGGTCTTGGTTCCGGGCCTATTTGTTGGTCGAGAAAGAAGTAGACTGCTATTGCTCTATCTTTATCCAAGGTAGAGTACAGAGGGGTATTTAACATAACCATTCAATCTATGTGGCTACAACATTTTCTCACTGAGTTGGGAATTCAGTTTCATCGGTCGATCGTCATCTGGTGTGACAACCAGAGAACTCTAAAGTTCTTCAGAGATCTAGTTCAGAGGTAGCTGATGAATCACATCGAGATCCACATGCATTACATCTGAGACTTAGTACATGAGGGGATCATTGACCTACAGTTCTGTCCTTTATCAGAACAGATTGCAGACATCTTCACCGAGCAAAATTTCCATTCTCTCCACAGTCGTCTTAGAGTGAAGGACACAATTGCCTAGCAACCATCAGTTCTTATTTTTCCATACATTTTACTTTGAGGGGGGGGGGGTGTTCCCATGAGGTTTTCCCTCTTTCCTCATTTATTTCAGTGTATCTTTTGTATTTAGGTACCTAACATGGCCTTGTTTCTGAGACCCATTCTTTATTTTCACCATAGTGGTGTTCAGGGAGGGTGTTGGAGATACTTCACACTCGCCTAGGATTTCTTTTTCCTAAGGTTTTCCCTATGTTTATTAGTCATTATTCAGTCTCCTATAGTTTAGGGAGAATATTATCTTAAGTTTACACTTCAGTTTGATCAATTGAGTAGAGTCTAGATGTTGGGATCATCACCAGACTTGCACATTACTCACGATTCCCTGATCTCCTCCTCACTTCACTCTGTTTCAGTCAATAAATTGAAGACTGAGAGACTATTTAACTCAAATTAGGTGGCAACTCACTCCCGTCACTGCCTGAGAGACTAGACTAGGTGGCAGTTTACTCCCGTAACTGTTGGTGTGTGTCCAAATCACTCTAGACCACCACTATGGTGCATTGTCTTCTCCTCTAGTGCACATTAGTTGAGTTATATAGAGTATATCATGTGTAAATTATCATTCATTCATTTGGTTAATGATAATTCTTCCATTATTTCTCTCCTTCTTCTCTTTCTCATATTTTCTTTGCAAATTGTGCATGTCATTTTCTAGCTAGATCTATTATGTGCATGTTCAACACATTTACAACTCTTACTCTTGCCATGGTTTCTTTTCTATACATAATAACCAATTTCACTAGTCGTGATCCTTACATCTCTTTTCTTCATGATCCCACCCTAGAATTATATTCTCCCATAGATCCATGCAATGTTCACTTATGTCATCTGATCATCTAGTTAAGAAGCCCTTGACATAACACTCTCTTCTTGAGTATTCCCCTATTCATCAACAATACCCTTTTCATTTCTAGGTTGTTACACTTCCAAATGTGCCTCCATATAATTAGAAATGTACCTTACTAAATTATATAAGCATCCTTCCCTACTCAATACTCCCATTTGGTATGCACCTCTGTGATTTGAAATTATTCTCCAAAAATATTTAACTATTTTGAAAATATTCCATATTGAACAATTGCACTATTCGTTGATCCAAATGTCATTTCTTCTACAACTTTTTGAAGCTACCAAATTCTTCCTTTAAATTTCATTATAAGTTTATTTTTTAATCTTCTTCATCTCTCCTTTTTTTTAATCTTCTTCATCTCTCTCCTTTTTTTTAATCTTCTTCATTTCTCTCCTTTTCTTTCTTTCTACACTATTTCACACCATCTTTATCTTCTTATCACACCAAATAATGTTTTCGCGATGATATATCACATGACCAAATTTTATTCACCGTGCCAAATAAATTTTGGCATGGTGATATATTGCATGCCAAATTTTATCCATTGCACCAAATAAATTTTGGCATGGAGATATACCACATCCCATAGCTTTACCTCTTGCAACATCTTTATCATGCCTCAAAACTTGAGTTATCAGGCCAGATAAATTTTCACCATGTGACTTATCACATTCCACAATTTTAATCCATGCAACATCTTTATCGCACTTCATAAATTTATTTTATGTGATGTATCACACTTAAATTTTCTTCGTTCAATACATTGCATCACAAATTTTTATCTTTTCGATTTCTTCAAGTTTTTTTTTCCAAGTCCTTCTTTTGTCCATCCTTCCTTTTCTTTTTCACTTCCGAAAACTTTCTTCTTTGTGATGCATCACATCGTAAATTTTTATAGTTCAATATGTTGCACCCTTTGAACTTTTCTTTGTCGTGATGTTGCTCCTTTATTTACTACATCTATTGAAACTTTCTTCTTGTGCGGTTTATTACAAAAAATTGTTTTGGTGTGATACATCACACTGCAATAAAATTTCAATTTGTGTGATATGCAATCCTTCTAAAAAAAAATTAATTTTTTTTTGAAAGTCTTGAGTCCACTTCCTGCCAATAATATCGTGTTGCGTGAAAATTATTTTAATGCTATATATGTTATATTGCATGAAAATAATTTTCATGTGATGTACGCTATATTGCATGAAAAATATTTGCATGTAATACATTGAAATTTCTCCAAAAGATCCAAGTCTTGAATCACTTCTCACAACAAGGAAAATGTGTTCTCTTGTGGTGTGTCACAAATTACAAATAATTGACGTGAAACAACACAGATGGACAATCTTCTGGAAACATCCTTTGTTGCAACACATTGTATCGCACATATAAATTGTTCATGTGATACACAAAAATTCCTTCAACTTTTCTAAGTCTCAAGTCTTCTTATTGATGATGACGCTATGTCGCATGAAAATTATTTTTATGCAACATACACTATATCGCACAAATAATATTTTCATGTGATACATAGAAACTTTCAAAAAACAATTTAAGTCTTGTGGGTGTATTGCACAACCAGAAATGTTGGAATCCTTTGCGGTGTATCTTACCAAAATCATTTTGGTGCAACACATTGCATCACAACAAAATTATTTTTGTTTGATACACAAAAATATTCATTTTTTCAAGAAATTTTCTAATTATTTAACCCATTTTCTAGGTGAGAATATTGTATCGCACAACAAATAATTTCATGTAATATAAACTGTATCACATGAAAAATATTTTCCTATGATACACACAAAATTTTACCCTTATTTTCGACACACATTCATTTTTCCAAAATTCAAACTTGTGATTGTTGTGGAACACATGGAATCAACCTCTGAGTTGATTTTGACCTCTTAGTTTCCAAATAGACTCCCATGGTAGAAAACCCCATTACAAAAACCAAAATTTCGGGACTTCGACCCTGGTTTCTTAAACTATAAAAATTCAACTTTTCCGCAGCTTCCACACAGAATGAAACTTTGTTGTTCTATAGAAAACCCATTGTTACACAATATTTTATCGTAATTGATGATGTTCACTTATCCTCTATCATTCAAATCATAAAGCCTTGATTATTGAGGAAGAACCTTTCTTTGGAAGAAGGAAAAAGAGTCATTAAAGCCCTATTTCAAGAGAGTGTCACATGTTGCACCATTGCAAAATGCGTCACCCTTAATTGTCGCATTTTGCACCAATGTAAGGTGGGACAATGTCTCAATATTCTCCACTGTAGGGTGCGACACTATCTAAAAGAGGAGAAAAAGATGAAATTCGTGAAGTTTCTAGAAGATAAGCTTTGGATATGAGGTGTCCTCCAATCGGTTTGGATCTCACCTGTACTCCTAATTTTGGGAGATCCTAACCTCTCATCCTAACCTCCTTTTCAATCTATAAAAGGGACCTTCTCTCATAAGGAAAGGGCACTAATAGTTAATGGAGAATAATGGTTGATATCTTTTTGCTTCTAGTTTGTGATTAAAATATTTCCAACATTTCTTTGGCCTTGAGAGATTCAATCTAAGCTAAAGTAGTTAGTTGATGGTGATGGATCTCATGGATGCATTGTGGGTATTTGAGAAATAAACTTATTGGAAGGAGATTCACAACACCAAGGCATTGGTTGTAACTCTTCCACTATTTATCAATACAGTAACATATTCTCTTTCCTATAAAGATTGTTAATTCTCTTTATTACATTTCTCCTTTGTCATTTGTATAGATTTTTCAAAGTATTATTGTTTCTTTCATTGGTTAGTTTGTGTCCTTATGCAGGTTTCCATCTCAAGGCTTTGACTCAAGATGGAAGCTACAATTAGCAAGGACGGTCTTCAGTCAAAAGGTAAGAGTCTAGTCTTTACTAGTTAATATTCCGATTGTATGAATCTAAGGAAAGAAACATGTTCTATGTTGTTTTGTTCTAGTTTTTGGTTCCCAAACTAAGGAGATTGGTTTGTGTCCACATAAAAAAAATTGTCCGTAAACACCCATGAAGGCCCAATGTTGCAACCAAGGCTCTGATACCATCCTGTAATGAACCCGTTACCAACAAAAATGAAATACTCTGATACCCATTAAAAACTACATGCATGCAATAAGATAAAGTGCTCACATAACTAGCAATAATTTAAAAAAGGTGAATGCATATTATTAACCACACCCAACATTCAAAAACACTAAAATATAATAGTGAAACACAACATTTAGACAAGCACAAAGATAATAACACTTATATTTAAGGAAAACACCAACTGGTTGCATATGAGGGATGTTCCTCCCAACCATAGACTTTGATATTCCATTTCTATTAACAATAAACCACCCCCAAGCTATGGCTATGAGTCCACAAGGAAGGAATGCTTCCTAACACTGGCTATTGTCCACTCAACATCCCAATACCCAAAATATTAACTCCTACAACAATTCCAATCCACCAACTCTCTTTCCCCTCAGCTTACACAACCCAATGAATGTGATCCCCTTCTCTACCATGCAATCCCTCAAACTATCCCACTTCCCTCTAGGGATCCAACACAAGTTGGCCAAGAAATATGCCAGATGGGGACTCTAGGAATCTCAGTTGTAATAAGAGTGCTCACAACAACCTTCTCAAGGCTCTTGAGCAATTTTCCTCAACAGAAACTCATTTACAGTCATAATAACCCAATTATCCATGCAATTCCAGCTCCAACAAGTTGTCTTCCATATCCACTACGTATTCCTTCCATTTCCAACACCAAAATCTCCTTTTCCCCTCTTATACCTAGCTATAAAAACTCCCCTCTCTCTATACTCAAATTTTCTTTTCTTCTTCTCCATGCATGCTGACTCTTACATTTCCCCAAAAATATTGTACCCAGTCCATGCTCTAATAACTAGGTGAAATGACTCTTTCATCCACCTCTTACAAGCATGTACTTTAGCCCATTCTTCAATAACTAGGTGAGATGACTTTGCCAACCAACCTCTTACACGCATTCAATGATTGGTTTGATAAGTCAAAGGAGGTAAATATTAATAACGAAATGATTTAGAAAAGTGGTTTGGGTTTATTAGGCATGTGAAATTTCCCCTTGGACCCCCCCACTTTATCCCCCCTCTCTCGTGGAATCATATCCCCCCAACATTATCGCCCCTCTCATATCATAGCCAACAATATATTTGTATTTAATCAATGTATGTATAACTTACAATGCTAGACTTTTTGGAGTTCGATCAGTATAGGCTCTTCGACCCAAAACATACTAGTTCACCAACTTATTTAACATATGTACAATTACATTACAATTCATGAGGATTAAAACTGGGATGCTATAGTGCCATTTTTAGAGAAGGTACCATGATGTATTGTCCACATATTTTCTTGACAACAATTAAGGTGAATGGGCCCAATTTTTGTGGCTTTTACTTGTATTTATGGTCATGGATTAAAGGGCACCACTTGGTGAGTTTTTAAAGGTTTGGCCATAATTATTTGGTGAATGCTATTAGAGGTTTAATAAAAGAGATTACTAATCGAGAAAACATTTGTTTTGGGAAGATGCTTGGGAGGATGACTTTCACAGAGAAGATAAAAAGAAACAAGAAGATGAAGGGAGATATAAGAAAATAGAAGAAGGAAAAGAAACAAGGAATGAAGAGGAGCATATGGAAACTATTCATGAAATGGAAACCCAAGTTGAGATAGAGTGTTTTGTTTCTACCTATTTGTAATTGTTTCTAAGACTTAAACCAACATGCACTCCCATTTGCATTTTGAGGAAAATAAATTTGATCTAAAGGTTATGAACAATGGTGAAAGCCCATTGAAGCATTATGCATGTAATCTCATGAAGTTCATAGTTTAATTAACACACTAGTTATGTGAATTGGATCTGCAATATGATATCTTAATTTGCATGTTGTGTGCTCTAAGATTTTAAATCATAACCTAATTGTTTGTTTGATTGTCATCCTTTTCCACACTAGTGCTCCATCTATGGAAATCCACTATGCATACCCAACAATGATCTCAATTCTAGACATGTGCATTCTCATCAAGACATTAAATATTTTAATCTAACCAAATCAAGTCATAACCACCATCGACTCAAGCGAGGATGGCATAAAGACGCCCAATCTTGGCTAAACTATTGGGGAATAATGGAAGAAACCATTTTGCAGAATAAAGATACTATTAAAAAAAATGACAAATCAAAATTTAAGGAAAAAATGTGGTGTGATAAAGAGTTAGAGGAAAAAAGAAAATTAAGGTATTATAATGATGTAATCAACCCTAATCTAGAAGATCAAAATTATCTATCTGTTTTGCCAAGTGCAAAGAAAAAAATAAGCATTGCTAAGATAAGAACAAATTCTCGCGAGCTCCATAGTGAAACTGGGCGTTGGTCAATTCCTAAAACGCCATGAAATGAAAGAGTGTCTCACCTTTGTGACACTAAGAAGGTTGAAGATGAAAAACACTTTCTCTTAGATTGTCCAGCCTATACCCATATTAGACCAATTAGGTCTCAGTGGACGTTAATCATCATCATCATCATCATTATCATGAAGCATGCTTTGAGCCTTCAACTAAGAGTATTCTCTTATGTATAGTTATGAGATTTGTATATATTTATTAATATAGTTAAATGGATATAAATGATGGGGCCTCTGAGCTACCAATGGTAAACATTTATGGAGTAAGTTTAATTGGACAACCCCAATTCTTTTTTAATATTATTGTTTTTCACAAATCTTATAGGAATTATGTCATAAGTTATAATTCCACTTAAATGATGAAAACTTTTAATATAAGAGTTTGACCTTCCACCTTGTATTCCATTTTAAGAAAGCCAAAACATTGGAATTTTGGAAAAAATGAATAGATCAAAGAAATTTTACCTCATCAAAAATTAAAAAAAATAAATTTATCCAGTCCAACATTGATGTCACACAAAAAAAAAAACTCTTATTTTATTATTTATTTGTATTTCTTTCATACTTTTTATTATCCAAATCCTTAATATACTATGCGGGTGGCCATGTTACCGTTGCACTAAGAGCCCCTCCAAATACGAAATGGTGGAACGCTTCCCCATTTCGAGGGG
>ML818629.1:45821-59391 GCA_009831015.1 Picea engelmannii | reverse complement strand
GGGGAGATGGGATACAACGGGCACATTATTTATGGAGGGGGATGACATGGAAGGGAGCGGGACACATGGCAGGTGATGAGTGGATGATGAGGTGTGGGGTGGACCATACAGATGGAAATAGGGGAGATGGACAGATGTCGGAGGACGAGAAGGGGCTAAAGGAAACGATCCCTGTCACACGATTTGGTGGAGAACAGCTAGCAAGGGGGAGAATAGCACGAGAGATGACACGGCAGGAAGGGGGCCCCCACATGGTTAAACATAGAAAGACAATGGGAAGCTGGATCGCCTGTGCGCCGTTGATCCAGGTGTTATGATCACAGTCATTGGTGAGATGCACCCTGTATTTCAGACCCCCCCCCTCCGCCTCGTGTGCCATTGATTTGGGCGCTATGATCGCAGTCGTTGGAGAGATGCGCCCCAGATTTCGGACCCCCCCCCTCCTCTTAAAGGTAGAAAGGCGGGGGGCCTCCGGAATTCTACGTATATCGTTGATCTGGGCGCGTGGATGCCTACCATCCAGATCCGCTTGCTTCTTACCACAGGCGCATTTTGCATCCGACACTTATGGTAAGTGGGGTTTTAACCCACTCTTTCGCATTCTAACCCCCTTACAAGAAATGTCGCTAACATTAGGCTCCATGGGGATAGAGTCGTCCCTGTGATGCTCTAAGAACTCATTCCGCAGCTTCAGTGCCTTGCTGTTGGGCTATGGAGTCAGGCTCAAAACATTCCTTGCTGAAAAAACAAGCAGGAAGGTAAAAACAAAACAAACTAAGCGCACATGCTCACAGAAGCTTATTTATCTACAGTCCTAAACTAATGAAACCCTTTACATGGGGCTAGGTGAAAGAAGACTTCCACCATAGCCAATCAAGTAACTTCTTGAAGGGAAGCTCTTCCCTTCTGTCAGTGATCACAAACAGTTGATGTAACCGTGACAGCAGAACGGTTACACTCTTCAACTTCCCCTTACAAGCTGAAGTTGAGATGGGATATGGCGGCTCCAAATCATAAGGGAAATGCCACTCCATGTATTCGCTGACAGGGTCATCGAATGAGTGGCCAATTCCAGGAAATTGGCGACAGACAGCCTCTTCTGCTACACAGTTTTCCACATGCGGTCGAATATCTCTGATAAGCACAGGCGGGTGAATAACTGAAGTGGGCTCGCTGATCTCAGGTGGTGGTTTCTCACTGACTGGCTCTGAACAAAGGGCAGACTGCTCCTCTGGTTCTTTTTCCTCTTCTTGGCTCTCCCCCACGTTAGATTCGTATTCATCATAAATAGGCCCTCCGGGTAAATTATGCTCTTCCTCGTACTACTCAACATCTCCTGAAAGACTAAGATGGCTGATTTCCTCGTGATAATTTTCCTTAGTGAGCAAAGGACAAGGTTTTGCGACCTGCTCTAGGAAATCTAGCATATCGAATTCAAACTCTGATTTGTAACTGTCATAAGTGGTTTGGCTACTCTGATAAGCAAAAGGTGATGTGGGGTTCTGTTGTTCCTCTTCCAGATAATCATCAAAGTCGGGGGGGAACAAAGCTTCTCCAACTTGCAGAAATGGAACTATCCCCCGCTCCTCCATTTCAACCCCGAATGTAAACACATCATGAGAAATCTCGTGAAGGAAAAGAGAACAATCCTCTTCCACAACCACCTCTTCATTGTTTTGATCTGAGACAACAAGCTCATCGGGGGCAGATGTTAATGCGTTTACAAAATCTTCAATAATCTCCTCAAAAGAGCCATCTAGAGCATCTGCCTTGGAGACTTGAAAATCCTCCCCATTGTCCCCAGATTCCAACTTTGCATGTTGGGCAATGGGAGGTATCGCCTGCTCCATTAGTTCACTCAGAGCATCTTCTTCCAAGGCCAGACAATCCTCCACATAGCCTTCATACTTCAAATTTTCTAATTGAACAAAGAGATACTTCACCTACTCCATCAACTCACTCAGGGTGTCTTCTTCCTCCCTGGGATATTTATTAGCTTCATGACCCTTCTCTGATGCAGATGAATGTGGAGGAGAAAGGAATGATTTCTAATCTAGGTCGTCAGGATCATCCTCACAGCCTATGTTCGAAACAACTTTGTCTTGTATATAGTTGTGGTATCCCTCACAATAGTTATGACTAATTAACTCAGAGGGATACAACTTCTGACAATAGGCGGTGAAAGATGCATGGAATTCATTGAGTGAAGAAATACTAGCAAGGGGTAAAGAATGATACCATCTATGTGCATCCCCTACTAGCGAGAACATGAACATCTTCAATAATACATCCTCATGATGTATCTCCCACCGGTGCATGAGTTCATAAAACTCACTGAGGTGCTGAGCAGGGTTATCCTCTTCACAGTTTCCAAATCTAGGCAAATAATCGCCCCATTCATTTGGAGAGGGGACAACATTAGGAAAACCAGGAATAGCAGAAAAATTAAAAGGAGCAAACCTGCGAGCAAGGATTTTCTCCATATCGAACCAGTAGAGTCACCAATCGATCTTTGAATCATAGAGTCGCCAGGTGAAAGATGCACAGCTTCGAATGTGTCTGGTCCTTGTTCACCATCGAAGGCCAGATCCTAACGTTTTTGTTACCCCAGGAAGCTTCTCAGGCTGAGAAAGAAGCTACTGAAACCTTCTCGAGAAAGCTCCTTAGGGTCATCTTTCAGGTGTGCTAACAATAGCCACAGCTGAAACAGTGATGTGGAAACCTTGGAGTCGCCACAGTGGAGTCGCCAGGTGCGCAGTAGAAATCTTTAAGGGCTCTGATGTCTGATGCACCTTCAGAATCAGAGGCTCAATGTCATTCTGCCCAGGGAAAATCTTCAACTTCGTCCCCGACAACGGCGCCAGAAATGTTAGCATCAGAAGTCACTCCTGGATTGCTTGCAGGAGAAGAGCCTGACACCCATCAGTTTAATGTCACGATTTGTTTATAAAGGGATGATCAAATGGAAGGGAACTCAGAACAATATCGTCTCAACTCTGAAACTAGGCCAGGCATGCATGGGCGAGTGAGGTCTTAGATAAACTTCAAACAATGAGTTATAATAAGGGTGAGTAGGTGGAAGACTTGCATGAGAAGAGTGCAGGGGTCTGTTATAAACGTCAGGTTTCTAACAGGCTGTGGGAAGAAACATCCAAAGGCAAGATCTTCTTACATTCAAACACAGAAGACCAGAGAATACAATAATGCAACAACAAATCCTTTATCATAACATCACTGCAACAATTCATGCGAATCATTCGATCATGAACTCTCTGGTATGAGGCGAAAACATAGATGGAGCAGGAAAACAGTTTGTCATAAAACAAGAAATCTCAAACACAGATGCACAACCATAGAACTAGAATGATCATTAAAACTTTACAGTCGAGAGCTTTGCTCTACCATCGATATATACAAAAATGGCGAAAACGCCTACATATACTCAAAACAACAATGGCAACGAAATTGAGACGTTGCATTAAAGACTTTGCGTCTGCATGGATGCTGACAATCTGCACCTGCAGTCTCTGAATGATCGTGCACCTATGGTAGACGCAATCGAACTCCTGACAGTTCCGTGGGAGAAACAATGTGCTTTTAATTCGATGTCAGACTTTCCCATTATGGCGAAGATGATGTCTAACCACCACCAACTACCTTAATAACTTCTTCATGGGGATTGAGGATGGCCCGGCCAACTCGACACTTTTGGGACGTGGAAGGCCCCTCGCGTTGCCACCTGGATTAGCTGAACGACCTGATGAATAGTTGTGGAGGCCATCGTGAAGGCTGGGGGGGCGTAATGGGAGTGGTGGCGCTAAGACTATGAGGGTGAGACGAGAGGTGATGAGGGAAGGAAGATGTGACAGGGGGAAAACACACGGCGGAAGAGGACAAGAAGAGGGGGGAGGAGATGGGATACAACAGGCACATTATTTATGGAGGGGGCTGACATGGAAGGTAGCGGGACACATGGCAGGTGATGAGTGGATGATGAGGTGTGGGGTGGACCATACAGACGGAAATAGGGGAGATGGACAGATGTTGGAGGACGAGAAGGGGCTAAAGGGAACGAGCCCTGTCGCACGATTTGGTGGAGAACAACTAGCAGGGGGGAGAATATCATGAGAGATGACACGACAGGAAGGGGGGCCCCACATGGTTAAACGCAGAAACACAGCGGGAAGCTGGATCGCCTGTGCACCATTGATTTGGTCGCTATGATCGCAGCCGTTGGTGAGATGCACCCCGGATTCCGGACCCCCCCCCCTCCGCTTAAAGGTAGAAAGGTGGGGGGGGTCCAGAATCGCCTTGCGCACCGTTGATCCGGGCGCTATGATCATAGTCGTTGGAGAGATGCGCCTTGGATTCCGGACCCCCCCCCCCCCTCCACTTAAAGGTAGAAAGGCGGGGGGGATCCGGAATTCTACGTATGTCGTTGATATGAGTGCGCGGATGCCTGCCGTCCAGATCCGCTTGCTGCTTACCACAGGCACATTTTACGTCCGACACTTATGGTAAGTGGGTTTTTAACCCACTCTTTCGCATTCTAACCCCCTTACAAGAAATGTCGCTAACACACACCATGAAGATGCTACATGGGAAACAATAGCGATTGTTCACCAATTTCCTCATCTCTAGCCTTGATAGAAACATTTCTTTGTAAGGGGAAGTTCATGTTAGAGTCCCACCCTAACTCCCCTATCTACGACAATAGGTTGTTACATAAGGATAAAATCATGAAGGTGGGTAACACTTTTGTGAGAATCGGGTCTCCAAAATTATGAAAGACCTCTTTTAGGCCGAACTAATACTTCTTTCATCCGAGAGTCCTATTTCTTCGGTCAAAAAATATTTCGGCCGAACCTTTGAACATCAAATCGAATGGTACCGTGACGACGCCCTTAATTTTCATGTACATTTTTAGTCAGATGAATTTTTTCATCTGGTAACATATTTTCGATCGAAAGATGTTCCAACCAAAATAATCTTTCGACCGAAAGAGCCTTTTAGCTGAAAAAAGGTTTATATATTTCCTGCACATTGCACTTGTAATAGTTTTCACAATTGTTGGTTAGGTGATAGCGTTAGGTGTTGGTGCACGTCTTAGTGATAGTGATTCGATATAGGTGTTGGTGCATGTCTTGTTGGTTAGATGATAGCGCTAGGTGAACATCTTGGTGATATTGGACGTCGTTGTTGTGGGTGGACGTTGGAGTAGTGGGTGGAAGTTGGTGTTGTGGGCGGGCAGACATTGGTGCTGTGCGCATTCGGTCCAGGTAATTTCAAAGCTAATTTTAAATTTTATATTTTAGCTTTTAAATTTAATAGTGTTAGAGTGTTAACAGGGCCGTATTCAACCCTCTCCATGTACACGGACATGCCCGATTATGGTTAGATAGTTAGTATTAAATAGTTAGTCTTAGTATTATTAGTCCTAGTATTAAATTGATAGATTTAAAATTGTTTAAAATTGTATAATAGTTAGTCTTCGTATGAAATTGTATAATAGTTAGATTATTAAATTGTTAGATTTAATAATCTTTGTATAATTGTATAAAATTGTTAGATTAGATTTATATTTTATAGTGTTAGAGTTTTGATAGGGCCATATTCGACCCTAGTCTATGTACAGGGACAGGCCCGAATTCGGGCCTATCCCTATACATGGACATGGCCGAATATGGCCTTGTCCATGTACAAATACATGCCCAAATTATACCTTACATTACTAGAATTATACCTCCAAAGAGTAAAAACTGTTACGTCACAGTCATAATCAAATTATATTTAAAGATTTTAATCTCAAATTCAGTTTATATTTTAAACAGTTTAATCTCAAATTCAGTTTATATTTTAAATAGTTTAATCTCAAATAGAGTTTTGGTTTTGGAGTTAATTTTATATATGTTTAATCACCAGCAGAGTTTGTTGTTATTTTTTATAAAATTCAGTTTATATTTTAATCAGTTTAATCTCAAATAGAGTTTTGGTTTTGGAATTAATTATATATATGTTTACGCAAGGGAAGAGTTTATATGAATGCAATCCTGGCCCATATATTTTCAGGAGGCGACATCCATGTACTCTAAACAATAATACTGTCCCATTTTAATATGTTACTTTATGTTCAAAATAAATTCATTTGAATAAAAAATATATAAATGTAATCCTTGCCTATATATTTGGGAGGCTACATCCATGTACAAATCAAACTTGATTTTCCACAATATGAATAGTATAGGATGGAGACAATACCTCCTATAAATTAATAATTTATGAACACAATAGGATGCAGACACAATAGAGTAAAAACACAGACACATACAAGTAGAGGTATCATATTATTATTGGATGGGATGACAAGGTTGAATTCGACCATGTCCATGTACAAGGACATGCTCGAATTCGGGCATGTCCCTGTACAAGGACATGGCCGAATATGGTCCTATCCATGTACATGGATATGCCTGAATTCATACCCGTCTTTGTACATGGACATGGCAGAATATGGCCCTGTCCATGTACAGAGACAAGCTCGAATGATACCTTACATTACCAGAATTATACCTCAAAAGAGTAAATACTGTTATGTCACAGTTATAGTGTAATCAATTTATATTTTAATCAGTTTAATCTCAAATAGAATTTTGGTTGTGGCATTAATTTTATATATGTTTACACACCAACAGAGTTTACTGTTATTTTTTATAAAATTCAGTTTATATTTTAATCAATTTAATCTCAAATAGAGTTTTGGTTTTCTCATTAAGTATATATATGTTTACGCAAGAGCAGAGTTTATTGTTATTTTTTATAAAATTCGGTTTATATTTTAATCAGTTTATATGAATGCAATCTTGGCCCATATAATATTAGGAGGTGACATTCATGTACTCTAAACAATAATATTGTCCCATTTTAATATGTTACTTTATCTTCAAAATAAATTCATTTGAATAAAAAATATATAAATGTAATCCTTGCCTATATATTTGGGAGGCTACATACATGCACAAACCAAACTTGATTTTCCACAATATGAACAGTATAGGATGGAGACAATACCTCTTATAAATTAATAATTTATGAACACAATAGGATGCAAAAAAAATAGAGTAAAAACATAGACACACCAACACCTAGACCATGTCAAACACATACAAGTAGAGGTATAATATGCTTATCGAATGGGATGAAAGGGATGAATTCAACCATGTCCATGTACAGGGACAAGCTCGAATTCAGGCATGTACCTGTACATGGACATGGTTGAATATGGCACTGTAAAAAAACTAACACAAAAACACCTAGACCATATCAGACACAGACAAGTAGAGATATCATATGATTATTGAATGGGATGATAGGGCTGAATTCATCCCTATCCATGTACAGAGACAAGCCCAAATTTGAGCATGTCCTTGTACATGGACATGGACGAATATGGCCCTATCCATGTACAGGGACATGCTTGAATTCAGGCACGTCCCTGTACATGTACATGGCCATATTTCGGTCAATGTTGGTGCTGAGGGAGAGAAAACGTTGTTGTTGCGGGCATTTAGTTTAGAATAATTTTAAATTTTATGATTTAAATAATTAGTGTTAGTATTAAATTATTAGTGTTATTCATGCAAATGAAAAACAAATACAAACAAGTAGCCAACCAACCAACCAATGAAAACAACAACACCTAGACCATATCAGACACAGAAAAGTAGAGGTATCATTTACTTATCGGATGGTATGAAAGGGTCGAATATGGCCCTGTCCATGTACAGTGACAGGACCAAATTCGGGCCTGTCCCTGTACATGGTCAAGGTCGTGTTCGGCCCTGCAGGCAGGTGGTCCAGGTAATTTATAGTTTAAAATTGTTATACTATTAGTTTTACTAGTTTATAAGGTTGACGGGGCCGTATTCGGCCCTGTCCATGTACAGGGACAGGCCCGAATTGCTCTGAGATGCATGATATTCACATGATTAAAATTGAGAATGAATCTCAAGGGCCCTAATGAAATTCAAAATAAGATTTAGAGGGTGCAGTTACCAACAACTTCTCAAAAGATACACAATAATTATAGCTTAGTATGTGTTTAGGTTGTTTCTCTCCCTCTCCTGTAACACCAATTTATGGATCCTTCATATAAACATAGTTGCATGCAATTAATGCCTACTAAGTCAAATTAGGGATTATGGTTTACCAAATTATTATTTCTCTATGAAATGAATAGTTGTCATAGCACCACATAAGAATGAGTACAAAAACATAGAGAATTTAAAACAATAAGGACAACCATATTGCTAATTAAATGGCATCTATATCGCTCATTAAATGACGGGCATAACCATACTAAACATTTAGATTAAAGAACAACATATTTATAAACTAAATAACATCCATACTAGACTTTAATAGCCGATGCATAACACATTAATAACAACTATAGTATACATTAATAGCATCTGTACTTTGCCTATATAGCAAGCTGTAATATTCACTGAAAATGACAGTTCAATTATTGCAGAAAACCAACCTTCATCAATGTTAGCATCTGCCCTTCATTTTTTTCTAGCTAAACCTTGGAAACTAGGCATTTAGACTATTATAAAATTTAAATAGAGCTTATGGGTGCCATTATTCCCATCATATTCACACTTTCCTCACTTCTCTCTATAATTACAACACCTAAATGCAGTAAATTCCTATGATAAAAGAAGCCAATATTCACTAATAAATGGATCAAATCCCCCATTATAAATTCAACAAAGTTTTCATTACAAATTTACCACCTCTCTCTCTCTCTCATTAGTTGTGGTTCCTCTCTCATAGATGCAGAAGTTTCAGTCCCAAATATTTTCATTTCTGATTTCACAAATCTACACAAGCAGATTCACCTAATAACTGTAGGCAAACCAACCCCAATCATGGTTGGAAAGTTGGAGCCCTTCTTTTCGAAATGTGATTTTCCAGTATCAGGGTGTCCCTTAGATGGTTTATGTTGCCATCAAAATGACCCTTTTCATGTACAGGGATGGGCCCAAATTCAGGCCTCTCCCTGTACATGGAAAGGGACATATTCGACCCTGTCAACCTCTTCCTAAGGTTGAGTTCGAATACAAGCTTGTCCATGTACAAAAAATCTCTCTTCAATTGAATACTTATACATTCAGTTTGGAAATCCTAAGGCTAGTTATGAATTATAACAGAATCTTTGATGAAAGAAATATATTTTAGATTGTATTTGTGCATTTAAATTTGAATTCCCTACTTTACTTTTGCTTAAAATTGATTCTTTCCTTGCAAATCTGAATGTAACTTACTTCACACATCACATAAATTCAAATATGAAAACTCTGATTAGTGTGGGTTTTTGGTTTTTTGGTTTATTTTGTCTTTGGTTAAGTACCAAGTTGAGATAATGTGAGATTTGTTTCTCTCCTACGATGGTATATGAGACCTAGGAGTAGTTAAGAAGAGCATGTTCAAATTATTGATATTCCTTTGGTTTTTTGTTTTATTTTGTTTTTGGTTAAGTACCAAGTTGAGATAATGTGTGATTTTTTTCTCTCCCGGGATGGTCCATGAGACGTAGGAGTAGTTAAAAAGAGCATGATTACATTATTGATCTTCCTTGTATGATGGGATGATAAAAGATTATAAGTAAATATCATGAGAATCATGTGGACATTTTTCCATTAAATAAGAACTTAATTGTTGACTTTGTCTTGAAATCACCCTTGCTTGACTTATGCCCCCCTTAATTGTTGTGTGGGTTTTTGATTTTGTGCTTTGTTGTTACCTAAAGAAAGTTAGCCGCCTTGACTTTGGAAGAATTTAATTGTTGACTTTGTGTTGAAACCACCCTTGCTTGAGTTATACCCCCCTTAATTGTTGTGTGGGTTTTTGGTTTTGTTCTTTACTTTTTCCTAAAGAAAGCTAGACTTTGGATCCCTTCTCTTGACTTTTTTTTTCTTGTTGATTTTTATGATTTAATAATAAATATTTTATGTTATAAAATATTATTTGTTTAAATTATCTAATTATTTAATTGAGTGGCTATGACCCCTCTAGGATAGTTCTTCTTGGTCTTTTCCATCTTGCTACAGATCTCTTCTTGGTTATTGTTTGGGGATTATGGTTCTACTTGCTGGTGTCTCCCTCCTCATTTTTTTGCTGGTGTCACCCTCTTTATCTCCTTCCTAATGTCACCTCGTGTATGTTTTCGTTCTCTTCGATTGTTGGTGCCACATGTGTATGTTGTTGGTTAGTCTATTGATATTTTACCCTAAAAGTGCTTCTTGGCAATTTGTTCGATGTGTTATGATGAGATCTGCCCCAAGGGTTTGATCAATGATCCCTTGAAGTTTTTTTTGAGCATATATCTAAGAGGATAGCAACAACATATTATGTAATGTTGTTTCTTATTTTAGATTTAAGTAAATGTTTTGTCCGTGACTATTTTTGTCAATGATTGTAAAAAATATAGTTGTTCTAGTTTTTTCAATATATGTTTGTGATGCTCTGAAGTTGTTATAAATGCTTAAATTCTTGTGTTATAAATTCAATATTTCCATTTAATGTTTCTATAACTTATGAACTTTAATATTCATGAATTTTCAAATGATAGATATTGAGGAGAGATGTCGAGACATGAGTCTCCAAACATTCCTCGCAAATGCTCTAGGATATCCCATGAAGGAAGAAGAGGAACCCCTTATTCGATCGAGACTCCGAGTGACCAATGATAATCTAGTCAGAGGAGGAGATTATCAAATGAGTTTGTGAATATATCATCTCAAGAATGTGCTCAAAATAGTGCTATGGATGCAACCTTCTTAGATAACTTGCACATTGATACTCCTACATTGGAGAATGTAGGGAATACATCAGGACAAGAAAACATTTTTGGTAATTTTCGTTGATTTTGTATTTATATATATATATATATATATATATATGTGTGTGTGTGTGTTATATATATGGTTTTTTTTTAAATTTTCTTATGTTAAATTATGTTGTTAAATGTTGTAATTACTTTCAAATGTGTATGTGTAGACAATGAGTTTAATACTAGGGAAGATAATGAAAGAGAGAGTGTGTGTCATGGAGATTCTAATGTTGGTGAAGAGAGTGAAGGTGGATTTAGGAGGCGTTATCAAGAAACCAAATATTACATGCCTACGTCCACCTATCCTTCAGATGTTGGTGATGAGCTTCCCTGGGAAGGGATTACTGAAGCAATGACCCTTGAGCGATGCTCAGGTGTTAAAAGAAGGTTGAAAAATTATTTGAAGAGCTTGGATCTCCCTCAGGAGAGTAAACAAATCTTGGAGATTGTTTTGCATTCATTGAAAAACTTTATGGATGTGTATCAAAAGAAGGGGCCAACGACTGAAAATTTTATCGATTTGATGAGAAGACGAAAGTCGGAGGTGATGGGCCCTGATAAATAGGACACAGTAACAAATATTTTTTCAAAAGAAAACACAATTTCTATATTCAATTTCAAAGATGGGCTAAAGTGAAAGATGTTTAAGGTGAAATATTTTAAGCACCCCAACATAGCAGGACATATTTATAATATATTTTTGACAACATATGGGAAATTGTTGTGGACTGATGAGGTTCCACATTATTTTGCTAGACACTTTTATGCAGAGTTTTTCATGGACATGCACCCTAATTATAATAGCCTACTGTTCAATTATTCTGGGGCTAGTAAAGGACTAACATATGATAAAAAAAGGGGCATATCAAAATGTGACATTGCAGATTCCTCCACGGCCTTAAGTATCTCGTCCAACAGGGGAATTTTCCTCACATTCAGAGTTGCGAGCTTCATCAGAGGTTGGAAAAGAGGCTAGGAATGCAATTGGGGAAAATATGGAATTGATTTTTTATGGTGTTGATGTTGGTTTGAACCGTCAGAGAGAGGAAGCCAATTCTCAAACCATTTTTGTTTATAAAATAGATGAGGAGTTAGATACCATGTCAGTAGAAGATCTTAAGGAGTATGCAAAAAAAAATTGTAATTGTTGGAAGGAGGTCATTCAAAATGATGAGCCGAACATCAGATTGATATGTGTTATAGTTAGTAAATTTTTTACGCATTTGAGGATAATTTAGTTCTACTTCTAGATATAGATACATATCATTGTATCTATAGAAATAATTGAGTTGATATTGTCATTAATTGCAGTTTGGACATATGTTAAATGAATCTCCAGTAAATAGGGGACTTGATTCCACAAGTTTAAATTTGGACGGGTTGAATCGGGTATGTGTTTTATAATATCCACATATCAACACTTTAGTTGTCCAATATCTAATATTTTGAACAAGATCAACAACATGACATTTATGATTTTGTATAAATGTGAATACATTGAATCCTAGATTTAATTCTTAGTTGTGTTGTTCACAAATCTCTATTCCATCTCCTACTACTTGGGCAAGCTTGTCCCAATTCTCATTGAGAGAGTTTGAAGAGGGTGGGAGTTCAAATATATCATTGCATGTTGAAAATAAATTTAGTTGTATATTAAGATTGCAAATTGTCATTTAAATTATTAATTTAAAAGAAGAATGTCTTAAACAATATTTAATTTACATTACATGTTTCAAAATTTAAAACTACAATTTAATGTGTTAAAATCATTTAAATTTATTTTTCAAAATTTCAAATTTGAAATGTGTTATATAGAGAAATGTGGAGAAGAGAGTGCCTAAGAGTGTGCTTGAACAAAATGTGGAGAAGAGAGTGCGGGAGATTGGGATTGAGGAGGATGTATCCATACCTGAGAATGAAGCATCTATTCATGATGATTCATAAATATATGTTCATTGCGCATTAGTGAGTTTTAATTTATTTTTATGTTGGGCTTTTATATAAAAGTGTTCAAAATTATTTTTGTTGAATAAGCTTATATTTTTTACTTTTTTCAATTTTTTGTTTTCTCAAATTTTTAGTTTATCCTTTCCTATTCACAGGGTTACTAAACTAGTGTCTATATAACTTTTCAACACTTTGATCAATTATTCTGAAATATATAGAACCCCTATATAAGCTTATGGTTGTCTAAAATGGTACATTCAATCTTATTTATGTTTAGATCATGATGAAGACCTAATTTTGAACTTGAACATTTGATTATTTGAGAACATACTCTATCCCACATCAGAAAAAGGGAAGTTTCTAAATTTTCTTCGATTGCATTCCTTGCCTTCTTATCCAAGAATGGCATAGTATGGACATCGATGTTTTATGCATACAACGAAGTGAATTCCTTCTTGTCAGGGTATTGTCAAACTCTTAACTAAATTGGTTACTAACCACAAAAAACAACATTCAAGTAGATTTACAAATAAGCTATATACGTGCATGATCTCACTTATGCTTAGATTATGACGAAGGGATATTTCAAAGAACATTTGATTATATGTAATATGAATACATCCCAAAGATGAAATATTTAAATGGTTTTTGAAGAATGACTTAATATATGTGCAGATTTGTGTTTTCTTCATGTACATGAAAGATTATATGAGAACATCTATTCCACCG
>ML818629.1:18011-43234 GCA_009831015.1 Picea engelmannii | reverse complement strand
GTCGTACTACATCCCATAGTCTGATGATCAAATGGACAGATGTGCTTCATCCAAGGGAGACTCATTATGCTGCCAATAAAGAAAATACTTTTCCCATCCTCTTTTTGGGGTATATTTGATTTTTTTGTTCTTTTTGATGATTTGTGAAAAAGAATAAAGGAATATTACGTTACAGTGGAGGAATGAGTATTGCAAACATACAAGCTCAAGGCACAAGGACAAGACTGATGTTCTAGGAAAATGATACTCGGAAAAAATCCTCCAGTGGCCAAAGGTGTTAAGACGCAAAAGCAAACTGTTACTAGGCTGATGGGTAAGGTGTGCAAATGCGGTTGATAGAACACATAATGGTAACGTCCTTCGATGTAAGTTTAACGAGCCCAGAGAAGGTAATCTCGATGGTTTTTCATATTTAGAGAGTCTGAAAAAACATAAAAGGAAACTCCATTGGGGTACCTTTTTCATCAATAGTCTAGTCGGTTCGAAAAAGGGGTAAACTAGCACCGATTAGACGTCGATTCAAAACCATTTTAACGAGTGTGAAAAGGACAAGATCACTCGGCTATTTTTTCACTTTTAAGGAGTCTGATAAAAGCTTAACTATGGACTCTGTAAGGAATGTTCTTCTGGACCATTTTAATGAGTGTGAAAGAATAAGGTCACTCGACGATCTTTTCAATTTTAGGGAGTCTGAAAAGAGCTTAACTATGGACTCCGTGGGGGTTTCTTTTTCATAAATTTAGTCCCTCAGGCTCGAAAAAGGAATAAAATTATACCTGAGGATACTCTTCTAAAGAATGGGAATTCAATAGAGTGTTCCTTTGTTCGTACAACTGACCGTCCGGACCGAAAAAGGGGTAAACTACCGTCGGACAGACGTGACTTCAAATTTCAGCTTAACGAGCGTGAAAGGTCACAAGATCGCTCGGCTATCTTTTCATCTTTAGAGGGTCTGAAAAGGGCTTAAAAGGAGACCCGTTTAAGGAATGTTCTTCTAGACCAATTTAACGAGTGTGAAGAAACAAGGTCACTCGGCAATCTTTTCATCTTTAAGGAGTCTGAAAAGGGCGTAAAGAAGACTCCACAATGGTTACTTTTCTCAGTTAATCCAGACGAGATCGAAAAGCATAAATGCAGTCTCGCCGGATGTTGCTTTCGGATCTCAAAGTGAGCTTGAAAAAAAACAAAGTTAGCTCATGATAGACTCTTTGTGGGTCAATGCCTGGTATCTCCTCGGGGGAGATGTATGCTCCGACGAAAACATTGTCTATGACGCCAGGGGTTCTGAAGATGTTGATAGGTATAGTTGTAGCAATAGTCGCCATATTTCCCTCAGCATAAATTTCCTGTGTAGCTAAGAGATTAATGGGACATGGCTGATCTCCCATCATGGTGATGGTGAATTCTCCTGCCTCGATTCGGCTTAACTCTGGGAGGAAATATGATATGTGATGAAGATCCTCCCAAGGTTTGTCCAGACTAGTCATTGCTTCTATCACTGCTTCGTCAGAAGGCAATACTAAGTCTAACGAATCAGTGTTGGCGAGAGAAACCTGAGCCCAGATAGGCTCTAGGAGCGGATCCAACTCTTGTGCAGGAGTCGGATCAGGGTTAGCTGAAGCTTGCTGGACTAAAGAGTACGCTACTTCAACAACTGACAAGGGCATGGACATGCCGGAGTGCCCTGTCTCATCCATCGTGGCTGATGAGGAAGGAATAATCCATGGATCCTCAAAGTAAGTCGTGCAGAATGACGAAACTTGAAAAATCTCAGCCTTGTGGTGATTAGATATAAACTTGACATCGTTGTGAGGAGGTGGGTAATCAAAGGTACCCATAAAGGATGGGCATAAACCAACTCCTACATTAACGACACCGGGCTGTGGATTATCAATCATGGGAACCGTGGATGCCCCCAAAGTTGGGTCAGGTCTAGAGAAGGACAATTGATCAATGGTCACTATCCGACCCTCGTGTGGAAACAAAAAGACTCGGAACATTGTAGCAACCACTGCTTGCATAGCATAAGTCCAACTCCGACCTAACAAGAGGTTATAGTTGAGGGGAGAATCGACTACCTCTACTTCAACGTACACGGTCTTCCCTCCTAACTGCACAGGGAAAGAAGGAACGATGCCATGTGGTCAGAAAGAACGACCATCGAACGCAGTGAGGAGAGTAGGTGATGGAGACAAAGTGGGCTAACCAATGGCTTTCCAACATGCTAAGCACATAACGCAAGTCGAAGCGCCCTCGTCGACCACCATGCATAATATATTCCATGTAAAAATTTTCGTGGGATGAGCCACTACTATCTGAAATGTGACGTGGTAAGGCAGATGAGGTTTCAAGTCAGTCGTATCTAACATGATGGTACCCGGTTTACAAGTCTCAGTAGAGCCTAAAGCAGTCAACAATGCTTTTCTCTGAGTAGGGCAGCTTTGGAGGACCTCCAAAGCAGACATCGCACAAGGGGTTTGTGATAAATCTTCCACCACAGAGTAATTCTAGGCGGCCCTTGCGTTTGGGTTGTGAGAAGCTTTCTTAAATGCACCCTTTGGGATGCGTGTCATTGTTTCACCCAACGTCTTCTCGATCTGTAGAGGAAGAGATGGGATCTCATCTTCTTTACCCTTCTCAGAGGACCTGGTTTACTATAGTAGTGTGCTCTAGTCATTATTAAGGCATCACCCCTAACCATATATACGTTCGTGACAAAGGAATTGTTCGGAGGAGGGCAGGTTTCTTGGTTGGCCCCTTCGGCACTTGTAGAGGATTGAGTTAAATTTTTCCCATGCTGAAAGGGATTAGTCAACACGGCTTGTTGTTGCTGTGTGACAAACTTTTGGGCCTCTGCAAGTCGAGGACACAGATGGGTCGGGTGGTCTTCCGCACACAAGTTGCACGGATACCTCGCCTTCCATTTTTCCGTGGTGCCCTCGCCAACATTATTAGTGGGTTTTTTCTCCCCCTTACCCTTCTTTCGTTGTTTTTTCTTCCCTCCAGGCTGCTGGTTGGCCTTTGGATTAGTCGTCTGCACGGAGTGTACTTCCGACGTTTGGGTAGGAGGAGCAGCCAAAGCAGTAGTCTGGCTGGCCGCTGAGTGTTGGATAGATAACTATTGCAATTACTTCGTCAATTGCTCAGTGGGCTTAGTTTGCGCTGAGCCAACAATGTCGTCAGCATGTGGTCCAGCTCTCTGTCTAGTTTTATCCAGTATTGATCGTGGTGCATCCGACAGGATGTTGTATGATAAACCAGACTAAGAATAGATAAGCTCAAACTGTTGAGCCCTCATGATGGCATCTTCTTCGGAGAAAACTCATGAAGTCGCGACGTCTTTGGATAATTGTGGGACTAAAGACTTAAGGAACCACTCAAGAAGGAATGCTGGTGGGACTGGTACCTTGATTAGACTCTTCCGACGTCTCCACTCTCGGATATGATCAGAGATATGGTCCGCTGTCGTCTGTTCCAAATTAGCTAGCAAGTCTGTGCCTACGTCATATCTCACAGGTAACTGGAAATGGTTAAGGAAGGCCATCACCAGTTCGCCAAAAGAAGAATATCTTGAGCGATCAAGCTCGATGTACCATTTCACGACACTCCCGATGAGAGTGCATTGAAACAATCACAACTGGACAAAGTCATCTTTCAATGAGTGAGATGAACACCAAAGATGGAAGGTAATCACGTGATCACCTGGATCTTCGTTAGGCTTGGCCTCGAACTTTGGAATGTCCGAAGGCAACTTTGTTGGCATAGGAGGCCAACGTGGATCATGACAAATAGGATCATTTAAGAACCTTGTCAAATTTGGCAAGTGTAACGTCCCCAGGAATGGTAGTTTGGGTTGCTGCTGATAGCCTGGGAAAAAGGGTCCTGGAGTTTGACTGGCACCAGGTTGCCAGGAAAAGTTTGGTTGCTAGCCCAGATTCTGGTAGAAACCATGGCCCTGACCAACGTAATGGTTTTGCATATGTGGAGACATCATTGGTTGATTCCCCATAAAGGACATAGGATGTTGGGCATTCATCATGTTTGACGGACTTTGGGAAGGATTACGCCATGCCGGTCCTGATGGGAGAGGCATAGAAGTCTGTCCAGGGTTTCATTGACTGTGGAAAGAATTACCCCAGAACGACATTCCAGAGGAAGGAACGGATCCTTGTCCTGAGTTCCAAGGTCCTGCTATATGTTCCCCCGGTGCAGGAATAATACCCTGTGCCAGAGTAGACTGTCCAAAGATGGGAGTGCCCCCATATGGGAAAGAAGTGGATGCGAAAGTGTTTTTACCAAACGTCCCATTCCAAAAAAACGGTGACGAATCTACTGACAAAGTTTGCACAGGTGTTCCTTGACTCCCGACTCCAAACGAACTCGTGTGTGCAGGTTGCCCGACGGACTACTGATGCAGACCACCAAGCGAAGGGGACGAAGGAGAGATATGACCTCCAACGTAAGGAAAAGAATTAAAAGGGATAGGAATGCCCCCAAGTTGACCTTGCAGAGGAGCGCTAGAGCTCCCTGCCCCTAGACCCAAAGTCTGTAAAGTGGAGTAAGTGAGTGCAGGACTTGTACCTGAACTAGGCATACCATATGAGAACGGAGGGCCTATCGCACTAGGTGTGAAGGGATTTGTGGCTGCCACGATAGATGGGATCGGTCCACCCTCGACTATAGTTGTGGCCGAGACCGTAGTGACTCGGACCAACGACAGGAAGTTAGGAGATGCTTCTCCTGTGGTAGCAACGGTGGTTGGAATCGAAGAATTCCCAGAGGAAGTAACAACGTTTGGTTCCATGACTGTGTGAGGCACTGATAGGCATTCATAAAACTGGATCGGTACGATGACCGATGGCCAAGTATTAGTGGCTAGGGTTTCAACCGAGCCAATATTGGCGATTGATTCCTCCGGGAGTTGTTCGGGCACAATGGTTTGTAACCCGATTTCTTCGAAAGACCCTTGTTGGTCTAGCTTCCGCCTCAATGGTGGCGGGGGTGGCTCCAGTATAACCGACGGCAGGCCCAGGAGCCTTCGTGACCGACGGAGCTCAGGATCCTCCACTATGTGAGAAGATCCAAGACACTCTAAGGTATTCTATACGATCAAACAGTAACACACACTAAAAAAAAATCCCCTAAGAGATAAGACAAGCAATCACTAACTATTTGGAAGAACAGTTACAACAACCAACACTAGAGCAACTTACCGGTGCAAGTGCAACTTGAAAATGGAAGCACCCTCCGGGTATACTCTGCAAAGCGTGGCCCGATGTCTATCCTAGGTACCATGGTATACCCCCGCAGTCACCTGTGTATGTCCCTAAAAAATATTGGCAACTAGTTTGTCAGCACGCGAACAATCACTAGGTGGGTACAGTCGATAGTCGGGTAGACCACAATGAGCAGGGTATCAAGCCCGAAACCTGTCCAAGGTATCGAGAGAAAATGGTCTGAAAGACAACTGAGGACCTCGAACGGATTCGAGATCCACAAAGCCCCGTGGCAAATGCAAACGACGGAATCCCAAGACAAATCCTCGATATGTGTTCTCCACTACGCTTGGTCCGGCTTTGGAGGGGTTATCTCTGCTACCTTTCCTCACACGACCTCGTGTTTATCCCCTATGTTAGAGGGGGGTCCCGGATAACTTCCATGTAACTGGACTTCTACACTCCCTATCACAGACTCCAATGTTTGGTTTTGAGTGGCCTTGGAGAGTTTCCTCTCCAACCTAATCCAAGGCCCTAGTCCTGAACTAGTGTATGAACCCTACAAACAAAAAGTCTAATATATTTTAAATTAGCGTTTCTTTTATGGGATTTTTTTACGTCACGGGATATGAAGGTGAAACTGATGATGTGTAAAGACTCAAAGCAAAAACGAATGAAAAATGTCGGAAACAAAAACTTTTACTGAATGCAAAAATCAACAACTTTTCACAAAGAAAGACTTCTTTTTCTTTTCAATTTTGCTAAGATTTCATGCAGCAACCATAAAGGAATTTCACTCGACTATGAGCTACTTATGCTCTAAATGCACTGCAAAAACTTATGAACAAAAAGACTTCTCCCTAGCTATTGATGCAGCAACACAATCTTCAAACAAAGAAGAGAATGAAAAAAAGATATATATATATATATATATATATTTTTTTTTTTTTTTTTTTTNTTATTTATTTGAGTGCTAAATGAAGCAACAAAGGGAAAATGTCGACAAGCACAAAACCAAGAAAAAAAAATAAAATTCTGGCTTAAAGCGCAGATCGCTGAGAACCAGAGAAAAGACACACAATGGAAATCGAGAAAGCACTAATTCTTACGCTTGTCTAAAAACCATAAAACACAATTTTTCTTTTTTTATCTTTTCTATCAACTATCAACTAAAACAACAGGCTAAGGGTCAGAGGCCCTAACCTACTGACTGTGCAACCCTAGAATCAAACCCCTGAGAGGAACACTTCTCACCACAGGAAGGGATGACTGCCCCACCCTGATTGAAAAGCAACCTGTCAAGCCTGCTACTGTCACTGAAACAACACGCGTGCAAACGCGTGCTGACCTACAACAACGCGCGGGTCCCATGGGTTGCACTTGCACAGGCCGCGTGTATGTATAAACTCTAAGACAAAACTAAACACAGGTAGCCCAGACCTGGAAGAGGCCTCTGGTATTGATAACCAGGGTCTCCTGAAGGCTTGGATTCTTTTTCTTAACAGAAAAGAAAAATAACTGCAAGAAATAACAAAATGCAATAAAGAAAACTGAGACAAGACTATGAACTAGCAAGACTCAGACAGGATCCAGAAAGCCCCCTGAGAATGTATAATTCTGACAGGGAAGAGGAGGATTGCCTCTCATGCTCTATGACTCCTACACGCTACTGAAACCTCTACAGCAGGCGTTCAAACGCGGGCTATAGAAGGTTAGGGCGCGTGTTACACGCATGCAGGCCTTCTGCAAGCCGCGTGTACCTCTATGTGTCCCAATAATTATTGTCAAGCAACAGTCAAGGAAAAACTGGTATCAAGAACCAGGTTCCCTGCTAGCTCTGACCTAACAGAAAATAGACAAACAAAGAAACAGAAAATCTAATCCTTTAAACTACCCAAAAACCTCAACTAAATCCAGAAACCCTAAGAGTATCTTCCCCAGTGGAGTCACCAATTCTGTTGTTGGGAAATAATACCCTACGGACTAGCAAACTAGGGTCTGATTTGCATGCAGATTTTGACCTTAAAGAAATGACCTTTTAACCTACCACCCAAAACTTAAACCCCTCTTTCAAGACACATGCATGGAAAGGAACTACTAACCTTTTTCACTGATGCTTGGTGTAGATCCTCCATTGCGCTTTGCCCACTTCCTTGCGCTGCTCCTTCCAAATTTAACCTATAATCAAGACAAAACACTACGCATGCATGCTATTTTTCTACTTGAGGGTTAGAAATTAAGCATAAATTACACAAATCATAGATAACTCATGCATTGGGATGGGAAAAGTATTCTTTTATTATTTTCAAAATGAATCAACTTACAATCAAAGTCGAGACCGGCCACCGCTCCTTAATCCTGATCCTGGGCTCCTCCTCTTCTTTGTCCTCCAACTGCTTTGCGTTAATTCTCCTTAGGCTTGAGGAAAGGCTAAAGGGTTGGGACAAATGGATTCTGCAATTGGGCAAAGTTTCTTTGCTATAATTTTCCTCCTCCAAATGGTACCCCTACCCCTTCTTTTATAGGCTAGAAGGAGCTAGGGTTTTGGATGAACCCTCGGCCATGCATGGCTGGGAGTTTTAGTTAACTGACCCATAGCTTTTTGTCTCGTTGGCAACTTTCCTGTTTTTATGCTTTGTTATGTAAACGTGGGTTGGAGTAGGCCTGTCAGCGTTCCAACGCGTGCAGTAGCGGGTTAGGGCGCGTGTGGTTTTACCTGAGAGGATTTTCAAAGAGGTTTCTCAGTAGATGATTTGGCAATGAAGGGATATGAATTGGCCTAATTCCAGGTAAGCACGTGTGGTGCAATTTAGGGTTATAACACTCTCCACAACTCATAAATTCGATTTTTCCCAAGGCAAGTTTTATTAAAAAATTTGCGCTTTCACCAGCTCATTGGTTTTGAAATATGCTAGTTAGTTGTTGAAAGCTTTCCTTTTCACCCTCTAAAGGGGCAAATTCAGGATAAAAGAGCTGGTGAAAGTGCATAAGAGTCCAGAAACGTCTTCTTTCTGCCCAGATCGCAATTTTTTAATTCCTGAACATGTGAGAAAGGTGTCAAATGATGGATAATAATTAGGAGAAGCTAGAATATCTTTCTCATGAAGTTTTAAAGACATGTTGTGAGGAAATAACACCAAATGTCACAATAAATCTTGACAGAAAATCTCCCAGTCATCAAAAACAGATTTCTGAATCTGTGATTTTCACCTACAGATTGCCAAATAATGCTTTAGTTGTCAAATTCGACTTGTAATGATCAGATTAAATCTATTTGGTTAAATATTAGGTTATTTTATTGTATTAATTTTTGTACTCTATTTTCCATATTTAGAAATCCAGATCCATGTCTATAGGATCTGAGATCTGTTGTAAAATATATAAATACCTATCATTTGATAGAAGCAGGGGGTCAATTTTGGATACAGGAACTATACCTTTGTAACAGACTTTTCATATGATAATACATATCACAAGTTTCTCTCTCTATTAATGTCAGATTTCCACCCTTCTTCTGCACTCTTATTCAAGTTGTTTTAACTGCAAAATGATTGTCATCTCATTAGTCAGTTCATAACTTGATTAATATTTTCTTACATTGTTTATTAAACCCATCATTGTGTATCTGGTTTATAAGCAATGTCTTCTTCACCCACTTAAAGATATTATCTGATTATTGATCCTTGAGGGCATTGGTTTATTTGATTATTCATTTTGACTGTATGAATACTATATTGTAGTTAAGTTATCCCATTGATCCACACATACAAAAACACAAAAACAAGTTTACTTTAAGTTACCAAGCATCTTTGTCTTACAAACTCAAAGAGTTTCTTGGATTGATAACAAATTGGCACTGTTGCCGGGGAGAGGAGATTGAAGCTCAGCTTCCTTGGGACACGACAAGATACAAATTTGATGATAGACAAAGTCTGGACACAAATCGGTTGTAATAATCTATCTGGCGACTCCATGAAGGAAGATTCATTGGCGAATATATTGTTCAGAAATCTGTTGGCGACTCCACTGGTATGAAATGAACAAGAGGTATGCATTCTGTGATTTTTCAAGTATTTTTGGTTATCCTCATCCAGTGCCTAGTAGAGATGAATGGGAACGTAGTATTCCTAGATTTCGAGGTGAAGAGTGGGAAGTGCTAGTTGAACATTTGTTGGACTTTCATGATTGCATGCTTCGGTTGCAAATTGTGCATGAGGATGTTCAGATCCATCTCTTATGTTTCTCATTAGAGGGAATTGCTCGTGATTGGTACCAGTCTCTGCCTATCGCCAGTATCAACTCTTTGGAAGAATTTCATGCTGCCTTTCATTTGTTCTGCAAAGAAATTTTTTAGCTGACCTTTTATTTCCTAAATGTTGTCATGAATTCAAATTATTGACTAAAGATTCAGATAATCACAAAGAGTATGTTGTTATAAGAGAAACGTCTCATTGTGACCGATATATTGATGATCTTCACAATGTTAGCCATAGTATAGATGCTTGTGATATTTTACCAAATGCATCTATTGTCTTAGGCTCTCAGGAAGATCAAATTGTTCCCTTTGAAGACTTGAAAGATGATGAGCAGATTGACAGATCAACAAACGAAAGTATTGGATCTGCAGTAGATGTTGAGGGAAGTCCACATATTTCAAATTTGCAGATCAAGGGAAGTTGCAGTAACCATAAGGAACAGGATTTGCAGGGACTATCTAATCTTCAGCTTGAACATCAGTAAGATATTCCTTCTCCTTATGATTATTTGATTTAAAATTATGATGAGGAACGAGGTGAGATTTTTCCAAATTTGTTTCATGATTTTATTATTAATCCTGCTATTCAAGAAGCTTCATCTCTGTCATTAGGATCTTATCTTGATGCTCCTATATTCGAACAATACAGTGATGAGGAAGGAGATGTTAAGGTTTGTGAATATTTATTATTTACTCAAATTCCATCTAGTTCTTATTTTCGGTAGAGAGATGATCAAAAGTATGTGCATGATGTGATTGATGCTTGTCACAAATCTGTTGAAGATATTTTTAGTCTTGATATATCCTGCAGAGATATTATTATTGGAGAAGAAATTGTTAGCTGTGATAAGCCAACATATCATCATGATGAAATCATATTGTAGAGAAATGGTGAAGGGAAGCAGAAAGATTCAAATCAACAGTTGAGTTTGCATTTTCCTTCGACAAAAGAAGAACAATTTACTTTCAACATTGATATCAGTAAATGCATCCAACATCACTTCAATCTGCAGTTGAAACAACAACCTGAAGAGGCATTTCCTTGGGTCTTTCATGACCATTTTGTTGATTTTCTAAAATCTACGAGCAACATAAATGTCAAGATATATTTTTCAGATGATGGTTGGTTTTGCCATCTTTTCAAACTATATTTTTTCATGCTATGGTTTCCTTTCTTTTTCTATTTCATATCAAGGAGGTTACCAGTAAATCAATTTATTTCTTGGCTGCATTGGAGATATAATTTTACTTGATCAGTTTTCCCCTACTGATTAGAAGTAGGAGTAGGTGTGAGAATACGCTCCTCATATGAGCAGTTAGATCATGTTCATTTGTTTATTTTTGAAATAAGCAGGCAGACTACAACAAACTATAGTCAATTTTCAGTTTAGCAGAGGATTAGTTGAAGCCAATGTTATCTCCTGAAAGGACACAGTCCATTCATTTCATTTCTAGGTGATAGCATGGTCATTAATAAAGATTTATATAATTTTTATTAATCTTTAGTGTCAAAATATAGGGAATAATTTGTTATCTCCTATAATAAATCGATCAATAAAAGGTCTTTTCGAAAAATCGAGTAAAAATCTTTTCACCAGCTAACATCTGTTTTGAAGTTGAAGTTAGCTGGTGAAAGCCCCAAGTTTCAAAGGCTAAAGTGTACTCTCAGCAACAAGCGAGTCGGTGAAAGAATTAACATGGGTTTTCCTCCAATGACTCCAGAAACCCAAAAAGGATACGCCAGACACACATCATAAAATCATTATGGAGAAGTAATGGATGCAAATGTGTGATGACACCTTCCCATCACGTTTTTTGCAGGACATCATGATAGATTGCAATCACGAAATTCGTGGGGCAGACAGAGAAGGGTTTGAAGATGTGACACAATCTTAATCATCATTGCAACCAGAGGATAAAGTACCAGTTAGTTGATGACATCAAATCAAATCACCATTTCCTATTTAAAACTCACGATTTCAAAAATTTCTATTCTGGGGTTTTCATATTTCATTGATAACACAGATTTATTTTCACCGATGCTAGCCTGTTCCTTGTTAAGAAGTTTGTTGTTTCAACCGTGTACAAATTAGCTAGTGATTAAGTCACAGATGGAAAAGAAGCAAGGAGGACGACTTCTGAGGAAAGAATTAGACAATTTATCCTTCTTACAGTCTTATCCAGAGGTGCAGAAGCATTACTCAGACACGGGTTGTATGACATATGTGGAAACGTTATAGTAAAGCTATCACCAGGCAATTGTAGAGGTTTTTGCAAAGTCTTACAATGGAAAGAAAGAAGTTGTAGGTTCCCTGGAGCTAATAGAAGATGAGGCTGCCATTGCATCAACCACTAGTTTACCAAGAACAGGTCAGATATGGTTTAAGACAACAGTAACGCGTGAGGAAGGGGATGAGTTGAAAATCCAAGATCAACATTTCATCATTCTTTCTTCTCAGACAGAGATTAAGCAGTATGTATTTAACATTGAGATCTCTAAGGGAAATGAGCAACTTGATTATTTGCAGTTGATTGATTTAATGAATAAACAGGCAGGTTGCAGGTTTGCTATAGGTTTTGAGATGATAAATTGTAAAGGATAAATGACTCCATGCCCAATACTAAAGGCACAAGATCTTCCAGGTTCTTGGAAACCTCGTAGGTAGGTCTCCATCCCGGTTGGAGCCAAATGTTAGCGATCAAATAATTCATTCTGAAATTTGTTTGAAAAATGATGCCTCATCTTGTGGAGAACTTTTTACTACCTTTCTAAGCTCTAAAAATAGATATGAAAGTACCATTGGAAATCTTAGTATTTCTAGATGTCAATCGACTATTCAAACATGTAAAACGGACTCTCCACGGCTCATAAATTCGATTTTTCCCAATGCAGTTTTCATTAAAAAAATTGCACTTCACCAGCTCATTGGTTTTGAAATATGCTAGTTAGTTGTTGAAAGCTTTCCTTTTCACCAACTAAAGGGGCGGATTCAGGACAAAAGAGCTGGTGAAAGTGCAGAAGAGTCCAGAAACGTCTTCTTTCTGCCTAGATCACAATTTTTTAATTCCTGAACACGTGGGAAAGGTGTCAAATGACGGATAATAATTAGGAGAAGCTAGAATATTTTTCTCATGAAGTTTTAAAGAAATATGGTGAGGAAATAACACCAAATGGCACAATAAATCTTAGCATAAAATCTCTCAGTCATCAAAAACATATTTCTGAATCTGTGATTTTCACCTACAGACTACCAAATAATGCTTTAGTTGTCAAATTCAACTTGTAATGATCAGATTAAATCTATTTGGTTAAATATTAGGTTATTTTATTGTATTAATTTTTGTACTCTGTTTTCCATATTTAGAAATCCAGATCCATGTTTATAGGATCTAAGATCTATTGTAAAAGACATAAATACCTATCATTTGATAGAAGCAGGGGGTCGATTTTGGATACAGGAACTATACCTTTGTAACAGACTTTTCATATGATAATACAAATCACAAGTTTCTCTCTCTATTAATGTTAGATTTCCACCCTTCTTCTGCACTCTTATTCAAGTTGTTTTAACTGCAAAATGATTGTCATCTCATTAGTCAGTTCATAACTTGATTAATAGTTTATTACATTGTTTATTAAACCCATCATTGTGTATCTAGTTTATAAGTGTTGTCTTCTTCACCCACTTAAAGTTATTATCTGATTATTGATCCTTGAGGTCATTGGTTTATTTGATTATTCATTTTGACTGTCTAGATACTATATTGTAGTTGAGTTATCCCATTGATCCACACATACAAAAACACAAAAACAACTTTACTTTAAGTTACCAAGCATCTTTGTCTTACAACCTCAAAGAGTTTCTTGGAGTGATAAAAGAATCTATGTATTTGGTAGTGTAACTATTCAACCTTTCATTATATATATATTTTATATTTTTGGAACTCAAAATATCAATTTATTGTATCATCTTTGATTTCGCTTATATTGTTTATGATGGTGAAACTTATATTTTTTATGATGGTGAAATATATTGTTTATTCATTAATAAATAGTCAATAGCTTATAATTTGAATTTTTATGACGGTGAAAGGATAATTTATGTTTTATGGTCAGCTTATAATTTCAATTTTTATGATTTTATAATTTCAATTTTTATGATGGTGAAAGGATAATTTATGTTTTATGGTCATCTTATAATTTCAATTTTTTTGATTTTTATGATGGTGAAAGGTATAATAGCGAGGGGTTTCCTCAGCTTCCCTCGTCATCCCCTCACATAACTCCTTTGATCCTTAGTAGCTGTTGATATTATGGTAGCTATGGGAGGTATTAACCTCTACATGTAACCCTGACGAGAATAGAATATTCTGGGAAGCAAGACAAACCCTAAAACATTGGATAATAACCCTAGGAGACAAGTTGGCTCAAGAGAATATTTATTATTGAGTTATTAGCCTCCAATTAGGTCACTTGGAGGACTATAAATAAGAGGGTGCTAGAGCTCATTTTTCACTCTCACACTCACAACTGCATAAGCCCAATGGTGCACAAGTTTGGAGAAGAGCTACAACTGGTAAATTTTCGGTTTTGGCTTGGACTTTCTCTTGGTTATGGTTTGGAATTTCTTCTTGGTACACTAGCTTTGGACAGAGGTACGCTACCTTGGTTGTCTATTGGGTCTAGGGTTTTCTTCCGGAATTATTCTCTCTGTCAAGGTTAAGATGCTCGGGGGTGGCTTTGGCCTATGGTTGGGTGACAATATTGCTATATTGTCTATGGTGAAATGAGCACACCCACGTTTCTAACAGGTTATGGGCCTAGACTATCTTCGGATAGTCTAACTGTTGGAAGCTAGATTGGGAGGATTTGATCAGTTACAGTTGTAGTTGCAATCAAATTTTTGTTGTAGCAACGAAACCCTGACCCTCTTGTTAAGGCGCTTTAAGTGAAGAGATTGACCTAGTTTCTAGATAGCCTAGTGCACCATAGCCTAGCGCACCTCCTGGTACTCTCAACAAGCCAAGATGCCAAGTTTGATGTTTTGGTCAAAGTCAAAGGTTGACCAAGTCAAAACAGTAATGACTTACTCTGTGAAGACAAAAAGCAAGTTACTGGGGATTCTAACTTCAGAGCATCAAAGACAAGGATTGACCTCATCCTTGCCAAGAATAAAGTGTTGGATATCGTGAAAGGCAAGATCATGGAACCACAGTTTGAAGCGGTAAAAGAGAAGGAACCTCATAACGTTGCAGTTATGGAGAATTTCAAGGAAAATGACATCAATGCTATGAGAATCATAGTAGACTCTATAAAAGACCACTTGATACCATACATCTCTCATCTTGACTCATCTATGAAGATGTACGATGCCCTAACCATCCTCTTCCCAGTCAAAAACATTGGACAAGTAATGAGTCTAAAGAATGAGCTATGTGACATGAAAATGAATAATGATGATATCATAGCATCATACTTTGTGAGAATCTCTCAGTTAAGAGATCAAATACAAGCTATTGAAGAAATCATTTCAGAAAAGGAACTGGTAAATATAGTACTCAATGGCCTTCCCAAGACATGGGATGCATTTTCTGCAAGCATGAACACAAGAAAGGAGTATCTCACATTTGAAGAACTTTGGACTTGTTGTGCACAAGAAGAATCAATGATTAATGCAAAATAGAAATCCCAAAAGAAATATGATGATCAAGCCTTCACAACAAAGTTCAAGAATTTCAGGAATAAGAAGAAGTTTGGCTTAAGGAAGAAACCAAATCAAGAAAAGGATATGCCAAAGATATAATGCTTCAACTGTAGAAAATATGGTCACTACAAGAACCACTGTCCCGAGTTAAAGAAAAGGAAGGAAACATATGAAGCAGCAGTTACCGAAGAAAGGGAACCCTCAAAGAAAGCCAAGCAGGATAAGAAAGACTTCTTCTTCTAGTCAAGGTAACAATATTCTTCATAGTTCTTGTACATACCATGTTTACATAGTTCCTATACATATCATGTATATATATTTCTTAGAAGATAAGATGGTCAGTGAAACAATAACTATGGAAGAATAACAAGATAAATATTTTTATTACGACGACTACAAGTCAAGCAATACACATGAAAAAGATGAAGTACATTGACAATCTTTGGTAACAATCCTTGTGGAAGCTATTATATTAGTAACAACTGCCAGATAGGCCGAAATCAGAATCAAACTTGAAGAGACCCAGAAGAAGTCAAATAAGAAAGAAGTCAGTAATCAAGAGGAAATTAGAATAAGACTTGTGACACTTTGCAGAAGGCAATAAGGATGTAGCTGGAAGCGCAGACTCTCTTAGGTGGAGGGAGTTGATTAAAGAATTCCAAAAGAAGAGCATGCATTCATGCATGAAGCAAGGATTAGGAGGGAGATAATCCTAAATGATATGATCCATTGAATAATCTGTGAAGATTATAAATTATCCTTTCATGTTCCCCTTTGAAAGTAGCAGCCATGATAAGCAACACATGTTCAGTTTGACTCTAGAAGAAGTCTTCTTCAAAAATAAGCCTTAAGTATCCTTGGTTGTCCATCTACATCCATGTTCCTATGATGAAAGGAAGAAGTTAAAATCTTCAGGAAGAAAGGGCATGGAATATATAGAAGACTCCATGGACCTAAAAGATAAGGAGGAACATGAGGAAGAACATGAAGATTCCAAGAAAGAAAGAAAATCCAGAACAACCGGTTACTATACCGAGAATCATAAGACTACCATCTTGGTTTGAACCCACTAGAAGCAATCAAGCAAAACAAATGGAAGTTGTGATGAAGAACAGTGTATGTAAAAAAATGTGAAAAGAGACTTATGAATGGAAGCTTTGCGATATTTAGAACTAGATATCCTTCCAGAAGGAGGGAGAAGACTATGATGACAACTTGTTCCAGTAAACCAAATATACCTCTTATAGTATCCATGGATTCAAATTTACAAGTAAAACATTGTTCTTCCCAATAATGCAAATTGAGAAATAAGCTTATACCAGAAAGAGACCCATGTATGCGAATGGAAGAAGACCTTGTATGGATTCAAGCAACTTGATGCAGTGTATGTCATATACAACAGAAGTGTGGTGAAAACTTCCTATGACAAAGAAAGTGTATCAGAATGGTTAACTTAGAAGTCCAGGATGATGAGTTTCTAATCCATGGAAAACTCGCATGATGAAAGAAATGAAGAAGTTGAGAGACTCTAATCCAGTAAACCCATCTCTATATCGACAATTGATTTGCTTGTTATTGTATTTGGAAAATACTCAGCTGGATATTTGCCTTGTGGAAATTTTGAGTTATGATATACAACTGCATGGATTTATCGATTCAAATTGGGCATGGAGTACATATGACATAAGAAGTGATACTTGGATATATTTTAGTTTGATCTTTGTCACGATGTCATGGGATAGCAAGAAACAAATGTTTGTTTCAATCAACACTAGAGAAGCAAAGTATATCACACGTTGTGATGCTTGTACAGAAGAAATGTGGCTCCATAAGTTGGTTTCTGGACCATCTGATCAGATGTTGAATTCGACCATGATATGTTGTAATGATCAGAGTTATGTGAAGCTTCCATAGAAACTGGTGTTCCATGGAAGGCCGAAGTACATTAAGATCAAGCATTATATTCTCCGTGATAAAGTCTAGAAGAGAGAAGTGGTTCTTTAGTCTATCTCCACAAATGAGTAGATAACAAATATTTTGGTAAAGCCTCTATCCAAGATGAAAAGTTTGCATACCTAAGAGACAAGTTGGGGCTTGTAGAGACGACTTCCTTATTGGAAAAGGAAGTGATTACTCTCGGGTTGGGAGGGAGTGTTGATACGTTATTGATTTATGGACAGTCATTTTCCCATTTGGAAAATGGTCCAGGTTGGGAAGTTCCTTTCTAGTTCAGAAATTGGTTCCATATTTCTGATGAACAGTCATTTTCCAGTTCAGAAAATGGTCCATATCGGACAGTCATTTTCGTAATGAAAATGATTGGATAGATTATTGATGTACCATAGACAATGATTCCCCTTGTGGCTAGTGTGGGGGAATGGTCTAGGAAAATCATTCGTCTTGGCAGTCACTTTAAGTAGAGGTCAAGGAGAATGGTCCACCTCGTCGGACAATCATTCTTTCAAAGTTCACATTTGTGAGCATTTTCAAAGAATGGTCTATTTTGGAGGTTGGTGCAGGATAGTCATTCCTTAGGGCAGACTCATTCTCTCCAATTTTCACTATGATTAGTGTCGGAGGAATGGCCCAGTTAGGTGAATGGTCCAAGTTCAACAATCAGGGGACGACATTCCCTAGGGAAAACTCATTCTCTCCAGGTTGCACTATGATTAGTGTCAGAGGAATGGCCCAGTTAGGTGAATGGTCCAGGCTCAGAAATCAGAGACAATTATTCTTCTATTCTTGAGAATAATAGTCCAGATATCCCATGGTTGATGTTTTACCTTTCTGAGGGTAGATGCTCTTCCATATATCACAGGTGTGAGTGGAAGAATGGCCCAAATGACTCAGTTTATATCATGATATAGTTTTATGCAGGTTGATATTAGATGATATTATTGTTGTGGAGACCGTATGTCTCTGGACAATATTTGTATTCTACTATGGTGGAGGTGATCCACTGGTAGTGACAGTGTGTCACTAGTTAGTAGTTATGTGCTACTAAGAGTGGTTGTGTACTACTGGGTAGTAGTTGTGTACTACTATGGATAGACACAATTGTGTTCTATTGGATGGAATTGTTCTGATTGCCATGGAGATTATCAATAGTGTTGGAGATGATTACCAACTAGATGGATAGTCAGTATATTGATAGACAGACATTCTCCCCGTGGAAAATGGTTTAGGACAGTCATTATTCTAGGACATATGTCCAGATTAGAAGAATAGTCCTTGTATCCCATGGCATGGATTCCAGCATCTGTTGGAACACTTATTCTTCTAGGACATATTCCTGGATTAGAAGAATGGTTCTTGTATCACTCTGTGGAGTGAGTGACTTATTTAGTATCATGCCCGATTACTCAGATGGAGTATGGATTCGAGAGATCTTCCAGTTGATGCTATCAAATGATATTGATAGTGATGATGGTGCTCATGATTTGATCATGATATAGCCTATGTAGTTATGATGATGCTACTATTTGAATGGTTTGTTTGTGCTCAAGACCATTGCCTTTAATACCTCCCTAGATAGGAGGGAGTTTTGATATTATGGTAGCTACAAGAGGTATTAACCTCTACATGTAACCCTAACGAGAATAGAATATTTCAGGAAGCAAGAGAAACCCTAAAACGTTGGATAATAACCCAAGGAGACAAGTCAACTCAAGAGAATATTTATTATTGGGTTATTAGCCTCCAGAAGTAGAATTCGGCCCAGTTAGGTAACTTGGAGGACTATAAATAAGAGGGCGCTAGAGCTCATTTGTCACTCTTTCCCTCACAACTTCATAAGACCAGTGGTGCACAAGTTTGGAGAGGAGCTGTAGCTGCTGCAACTGGCAAATTTTCGGTTTTGGCTTGGACTTTCTCTTGGTTATGGCTTGGACTTCCTGCTTGGTAGGTCAGCTCTGGAGAGAGGTGTGCTACCTTGGTTGGCTATTGGTTCTAGGGTTTTCTTCTAGAATTATTCTCTTTGTCAAGGTTAAGATGCTTGGGAGTGGCTTCAACCTATGGTTGGGTGAAAGTATTGCTATATTATCTATGGTGAAACGAGCACACCTACTTTTCTAACAATAGCTGCCCGATTTGAGAGGAGGTGCCCCCTCCGAAAGAGAGAACTCCTCTGCTCAATTATCCTCTTCCCCCCCCTAAAATCCATCCACAGGATCATGTGTTTGGCATAGGAAGATGTATTGTGGAGGAAGAAACTCCCCCCAACAGGCAATTTGAGGACCATTTGACGAACACCAGTGAGGAAATGGAGGCAGATACATCTCTGCTCTCCCCAAACCGACTCTTGGATGAGAACCTCCAAATAATTTTTGAAATGCAGTAGAAGCAAGATGGCCAACTACACATTCAACACATCCTTGGCCAAAGAATGGATATCTTGTCCGATGCTTTGGTGGATTCTCCGACATAGAATCACTACCCAACTTGTAGCCAAAAGTTTGTCCCTGCCTACAACATCCAGGGCAGCCCGAGATTGCACGGGGAATAACACCTCCAGTTTTTTTTGTTTTCTCTCCTTTTGGTTTTGTCACCTCTCTAAAGATGGGCATAATATCTGCCTCATGATGCAAGCTAGATGGTCATGATGACTAGTTTCTGATCATTGTTTTGTTCATACTGTTTTGTTTAAGTTGTGATGCGTCAAACTCTAAGATTTTGTTGAAAGACACCTGTTTTGGTTTCCGTTTTGTGGGAGAATAGGTGGCTAATAGGTGGCATTTTATATACATTTAATCAATTATTAATATAAGGATCCTACTTTATTTACAAAAAAAAAGGTTAATTTATGTTTAATGATATTGTGTTGAAATTAAAAATGTCTTATTTCATTTTATTTATAAACATCATTGTACTATATGAAGTAGAGCTGATTATGTATACAATGGAATTGATTGTGTAGTGATGAGAGATCTAGGTAGTTATCAAATTATAGTTTCCAACTTATAATTTAAATTTTGTTTGATTTGTACTATGTGAAGTAGAGTTGATTCTGTATACAGTGGAGTTGATTCTGTAGTGATGGGAGATCTGGGTAGTTATCAAATTATAGTTTCTAACTTACAATTTAAATTTTGTTTGATTTGGAAATATGGTTGAAATCATTCAAACAAGTCATCAAATTTTATAGTTTCCCACTTTGGATCCCCTTACCCCAAACAACACTCAGAGATGAGGGTTGAGGACTAGAGGGTTGCTCAAGTTAGGTTTCAGACTTCTCAATTGCCTCCTATTAATAATATTAGAATGGAAAAAACAACAAACAATGTCTTATATTAAAAATATATGAGAGCTTCTTATGAGAGTGAAAACATAAAAACAAAGTCTGGATCCATGGTGATGAAAAATTAGTATTACACTACCGAGGTAAAAGCCAATTTTCATTCTCATGAATCGCGAACCCTAGCACGCGGTCCATGCGAAACACCGGCCGTTCACCACAGCACCACCTTCGGCTATGAATCTCAACTACTTCACCGTAAATCTGCCTCGGCTCTGGTCCGCAGCCATGGGCGCTGAAGAGGGGGGAAAACCCCCCTCATACAGTAATGTAACAGCAAACGACAAAGCTGGAACCAGGGCAAAAAGACCAACTTTTGAGCCGCCGCAAAAAATCCGAGAGTAGCTACTCGCCAAAGAACAAGGTCTGCGACAGGATATGGAAATGGAAGCTAGCACTTCCAATCCCAAAACACCTCGCAGCTGGGAACCCGGGAAATGCATCCCACAAATGGAAAAGGCACCCAGATATCACATAACCTCCACCAGGGTGGGGGAGCACACCCAATTTATGCAAGAGCATGCCCTCATTGGCAAATTTCTGGGACTCTGGCCATCTGAAAGGGATCTGCAGAAATGGATAAAACACTGGTGGAACCCCAAAGGCAATTATGATGTCCAGCTCATCTCAAAAGGATTCTTCACCATCATACTCTACAATCTAGAGGACAAGGACCGCATCTTCGAAAATGGCCCATACTTCTTTAACTCAGCAGGGCTCTTCCTACGGTACTGGACAGAGCGATTCAACCCAGACAAGGAGGAATTCACAATGGCACCTGTCTGGATCCGCCTCTACTCCCTTCCGCAAGAGTTCTGGCTGCAGGAGATCCTAATGGGAATAGGAAACACCATTGGCCAGTACGTGAAAGCCTCTAAAGCTACAAAGCAGAGAAAATACACCTCATATGCCCGCATCTGTGTCTACATGAACATAGCCAAAGCTCTACCAGGAGCCGTAATATTGGAATACTAGGATGAGGACTGGTCCCAAACCCTTGATTATGAGCACATCCCGTTCAGGTGCAGAAAATGCCACGAACATGGACATCTGTTTCGGGATTGCCCCCTGAATCAACCAGCGCCCAAATCCATTCCGAATCTGAAGAAAGATGGCTTCACCGTGATTCAAGCAAGAAAGAAAAATCCCACTCGACGACAGACAGCTGATCCCAAACCCAGGATCCAAACCAGAAACGCTTATGACATTCTCAGCTAGCTACCTGAAGAAGAAGAAATCCAGGATCCCCACGCCGGCTCACAGAGAGGCAAAGCCACGAATACCATCACCCCACCTCTGGATCCCCTCAAAGAAACCAACCCAGAAGACGCAGGGGATGTAGACGGAGACATTCATATGCAAATGAATGCCCAAGATCTAGCGGGCATAGATCTGGAGAAACTGGAGGAGGCCCTAGACCAGAGGGACCTGCAGGGTTTCCCGGAAGAACAACTGAGAAAGGTTCACAAGATCTTCCTCGACTCAACGACGGGCTCCACAACGCGCCTAAGCATTGTCACAGAGTCAAGTTCTAGCTCCAAAAAGATTATATGCGAAGGCAAAAGACGAGGTCGGAAAACAGTACATCAGCTGATCAAAGAAGCCGAAAACCCCAGACATTCTAATGTTACAGGAGACTAAATGCGTCGGATTGGAAGCTGAGAGCATAATGCAAAGAATATGGAAAGGATGTCAGTATTTCTATACGGACTCCATGGGAGCAGCGGGAGGTCTAGCAATATTGTGGAACCCCAACCACATGATTCTCAGTGGACCCTTCTCCACAACAGGTACCCTGTCAGCACATTTTGAATTAATAGGCTCGAGACAGGAGGGGACCCTCACTAACGTCTACGGCCCACAAGGACAACAGGATAAGAATAAATTCTTGGAAAAGCTGGTCCAAGTCAAGGCCCTGGTGAATACGCCCAACTGGATCTTAGGAGGCAACTTTAATATGATAATGTCACTGGAGGAAAAAACGGGAGGCAACAAGCGACTCGAGCAAGACAGTGGTAAGTTCAAAACCCTCCCTGAACAGCTCAATCTAGTAGATATAGAGAATAGCAATGGCACTTTCACCTGGTCTAATCGCAGATCTGGCAGCCAACATATAGCCTATAGACTCGATCGCTTTTTTGTAACAGAACATTTGATTGAGAGAGATCTATGCATAGAAAGCCTAATTCTTCCCAGAACGGGCTCGGACCACTAGCCGATAGCCCTCCAAACCGCCATAGAAGCGACACCAAAACTCAAACCCTTTAGGTTTGAAAAATCCTAGCTCACACACCCAGACTTCCATCAACTTGCACAAATCTAGTGGAATCAATCTGAGATTGATGAGGGCACCAAGATGTAAAGATTCCAACAACGACTCAAAAATTTCAAGCAAAAGCTCAAATACTGGAACAAGAACACCTTTGGCAACATCCTACAAGCCATCAAGGATGTAGAACTTAGGCTAGCCGAAATACAAAAGATATTCATATCAGGCACCCGTAGTACTGAACTCATACAGGAAGAAGAGCAGCTACAGTTGCAACTGGAGCAACAAAGGAGGCAAGAGGAGATCCTCTGGAGACAGAAATCTAGAGTTCAGTAGCTCAAGGAAGGGGAAAAGAACACCAAATTCTTCCACAGAACCATGATACACCGTAGACACATCAATAGAATAACACATCTGGAGGATGCGCAGGGCCAACCAATAAGGGACCATGAGCGCATTGAAGAGGAAATCCACAGATACTATCACACCCTCCTCACAGAAAATAACGGGGACAGGGATGAAGCTATCTCTCGAGTTACTAGCCACATCCCCAAGTTAATCACGCTAGAGCAAAATGCAGCTCTCAACCGACCTATCTCCAAGGAAGAAGTGGAGAAAGCAGTAAAAGACATGCCCCCGGGGAAAGCCCCAGGCCCCGATGGCTTCACCATAGATTTCTTTCATCACTGTTGGGATATCATTGGCCAGGATGTCTGGGAGGTAGTGGAAGAATCTAGATTGTCCGGAAAAGTGATCCAAGCCTTCAATGCCACTTTCCTCACCCTCATCCAAAAGGAGGAAAGAGTCACGAACCCCAAACAATTTAGAGCTATTGCCTTATGCAATGTCATCTATAAGATTATCACCAAGGTAATTGCAAATCGACTCAAGCCCATTTTTCCTTTTGTCATCTCTAAGGAACAAGCTGGATACATAGAAGGAAGGAAGATAATGGATAGCGTCATACTGGCTAATGAGGTGGTCAGCTCTCTCAAAACAACAAAAACACTAGGTATGTTAATTAAACTCGATCTCTCAAAGGATTTTGACAGAGCCAGTTGGCAGTACCTCCATGTTGTACTAGAATCCTTTGGTTTTTCACATGATTGGGTAAACTGGATCTTGAACCTCACCTCTTTGGCGTTCTTCTCAATCCTAGTCAATGGAGTCCCCTCACATCCCTTCTCAGCCTCCAGAGGCATTAGACAAGGCGATCCACTCTCCCCTTTCCTCTTTGTTCTAATGGCGGAAGGCCTTGGCCGCTACATTAAATCAGCAGTACTAGAAGGCACCCTAGTAGGCCTACCCCTGCACAATGTAAGGCCTGCCCCCTCCCATAGCCAATTTTTCGATGACACCCTTTTAATGAACTCCCCTACATCACGGGAAGCCCACAAACTCAACTCTATCCTTTCAAACTTCACTGAGGCATCGGGCATGACCCTGAATCTAGAAAATTCCAAGCTTTTCTTCTTCAACACCCCCACTGCCGTCCAATTACATATTTCCAGAATCCTGGGAATCCCCAGGAGCTCCCTTCTATCCAACTACCTGGGTATTCCCCTCACTGGAGCACCCGCTAAAAACATCTCCTAGGACAGCCTCCTTATCTCCATCTCCAACAGAGTATCCAACTGGACATTCAGGCCTTTAAACATTGCAGCCAGATTAGTCTTGTTAAAGTCATTCCTTCAAACTCTTCCCACCTATCTCTTCACGGCACTAGCTGCCCCCAAGCACATCATCAAAGCAATCAGAAACATCCAACGGAATTTCCTCTGGCAAGGAGTGCAAAGCATGAAGAAATGGGCCCTGGTCGGCTGGGAGAAGGCATGCACACCAAAAAGCAGAGGAGGCCTCGGGCTACAGGACCCCGGAACGCTAAATCAGATAATGAGAGCCAAGATATGGTGGAGGTGGTTGAAAACACCAGATGCGCTATGGGCTCAAATTTGGAAGAACAAATATGCTCCTACAATGCAATCGGATCAGCTAATCAGACACAACATCAAAATTCAGGGATCGAACATCTGGAATACAGCCTGGCAAAACAGAGACATGATACAGAAACACGCATTTTGGGAAATACACAATGGAGCTAGTGCAAGGTTCTGGCAAGACTCATGGCAACAGCTCAAGCCTTTACAGGACTCAGAAGAACTTGCACCCCTATGCCTTGCCCTCAATCAGACTCCAGCGTTGAAGGTACGTGATCTCTGGAAACCTGGGACAACAACACAAACCTATCGACAATGGAAAATCTCCAATCAGGAGCTAGGCACACCCCCGGATCTTAACCTGACTGCCTGGCAGCAAGAGGCGGGATGCAGGAAAATTCCCCAGAGTGTAACATCCCGCTCTGGCGCACTGACAAAACTTATTCTTTGAGGACACTTGCTCGCAAGTGATCTGGATTTTTATGATGATGAACCACTTAACCTTGATGATGATGCGTCATGATTGATGACAGGATGTTTTACTATTG